>JAASFE010005790.1:164830-206338 GCA_013365205.1 Pseudocercospora cruenta
GTAGAAGCTTCTTACTAGCCTCCTTCTTAATAGTATAAAGATAGAGATAGTACGGACGGAAGTTCTTAAAGGCCTATATATTATAGTAGCCTACGATAAAGGAGATAGAGTTTACTAAAGCTATTTTTATATTAATTCGAATAAGGCTCTTAGCTAATTCGAATAAGAGTATAGTATACTTCGAATAGGCGTAGTAAGGTAGTAGGGTATATATATAAGAGTTAGGGTAGAAGGCGCAGTTAGCTTTTGGTTAGCGCGGTTAGGTAAGCTCTAGCGCGGTCGCTCCCGCTTTTAGCGCGGTCGGGTCAGCTGAACCCACAGGCTTACTGGACGATCATTGACGTAATTATCCTCATCCGCACCTCAGTTTGCACCTGTTGCTGTTTGTTTGCGGCTCTGCGCACAGAAATCCACACTGCGGCAACCAGGACGCGTGAGACGAGGCGCGGTAGCACTGCATACTGTAGTCCAAACATGACGGCACCGGCAGACAGCCTCTGGACAGCTGCCCTTGGTTTGAGGGCCGCTGTGTTCACGCTGCCATGGCTTGTCCATCTATTTGCCGCCGATGCCCTACTGTCCGCTCTTCTGCCCGTGTCGGCTGTCTTCCCGAATCTGGCATACAACTTGTCCTCTCGCATAGCAGAATCGGTATGGCGTGCCATCCAATTGATCTTCACTCGCTTCAACGGCGCCGACATTGTTGTGTCCCGCGAAACTGACCGACTGCCACGAGGAGAGAGTGCCATCGTGGTCTCCAACCACGGTATGAAACATAATACGTAGGTGAGGCAGAAGATACTAAAATGCTGACTGATTGAAGTGGATTGGACCGACTTCTATCTCATTCAGCAGGTTGCTATCCAGTGTGGCATGCTTGGGAGGTGCCGCTATTTTGCGAAACAGCAGCTGAAATGCGTTCCTTTCTTGGGTTGGGGCCTCTGGGCGATGGGCATGCCCTTGGTGAGTAGGAAATGGATGTCCGATCGGAAGGAGATGGATCGTGTTTTCTACGGTATCATGAAACGCCAGTGGCCAGTGTGTATGTATTCTCACACGACGCATCGTGTATGACTTCACTGAATCCTAAACAGGGCTCGTATCCTTTAGCGAGGCTACAAGATATAGTGCCTCAAAGAGGAGAGCTGCTGAAGACTGGTGCTCAAACAACAACAAGGCCTTGGGTGCCCATCTACTATACCCACGGACAAAAGGCTTCATAGCCACCGTGCAGAAGCTAAGGCAGACGTCGCACGTGAAAGCGGTCTACGACTTCACGATTGCATATGCACAGGATGACAAGCTATTTCAAGTGCCACCGAGCTTCTGGCAATCACTATCGCGTCCAAGATTGAGTCACAAGTGGCGCCTCTTCGTCCACGTCGACCGTCATGAGTTGACTCGGCTTCCGCTCGATGATGAGGGTCTTGCTGCCTGGTTGGAGGCTCGTTGGGTCGAAAAAGGTGAGCGACTCGAAAGACTACGCCAACTTCTATTGCAGCACCAGGACTGGAATCGGGACTCTGGCGCTGTCGAGAAAAGATGCTGATCTATGGCGCGGTCGTGAAGCGGACCAGAACCTTCAAAGTTCTGCCCTGTTGAAGCCGCAGCACAAGCACGGTCTTGACGGAGAATTAATTTCAAGTCAAGAATATTGGGCACGAAATACCTCGAATTTAGTGCAGATGGGACCCGTTTTCTCACGATTAACCCTAGCGCTTATACCGCGTTCGCATCTCGCAAAAGGCGCCAAGGACAGCTGCAAGTGCGAAGCTGCACCTCTTCCATTGGCCAAGACATGCGGTTACGGCCGCAATGTACGACCTTGCCTTGCTTTGTTCAAGTGGTATTGCATAGATCACGGAGTCATGACCACATCTTCTGATGCATCATTGTATATATCCGTATGCTTCAAGAATGGATTATTAACAGTTCTTGATACATTCTTCGGTGCACACAGTCCTACGTCGCCAACATGTGGACATACGCAATGTCGACCACATTCGCGCAGGTTGTGCTTCTGTTGCTCAGCTACTTGACATATAGGTCCATTTTGAACATTTGGAGATATCGACAGTTCAAAGCTTTCGCCAGAAGAAATGGCTGTGAGGAGCCTTACAACATGTCCGCTGGGTACGGACCATGGCCGTTTTCAGCTCTTGACGGAATCGCTCGCCTTCGGAGAATAATGAAAATGAAACATACAGGCGTGGATATCCTCGATGATGTTTTCGCGGAGCTCTTCGAGCCTGCGAAAACCACCAAGTCCACAGGGTTCGAGGGTTCAGTCTCAGTCGCTACGATTGAACCGGCCAACCTGCAAGCAATGCTAGCCACACAATTTAAAGATTTTGAGGTTGGCCAAAGGCGAATCAACCAGTTTTATCCTCTACTGGGCAAATCAATTTTTAGCAGTGATGGAGCTTTTTGGGATCACAGTCGAGCCATGTTTCGACCACAATTCAATCGCGAGCAGATCAACGATCTCGAGGACACAGAGACGGCTTCCAGTGCATTAATCGAGGCGATTGGACCTATCGATGCTAATGGGTGGAGCAAGGCCACTGAAATTCTGCCGCTGTTGTACAACTTCACCCTTGACACCGCGACTGCATTCTTGTTCGGCGAATCAGTCAGTTCACAGTCAATCGCTATCAAAGAGTCTAGTGGTCTCAATACTGCCTCGAACGAATTTTCTTCCCAGAAGCAATTCATGAGCGATTTCGAGACTGCTAGTAAGGTAAGCTTCTAGATCCGCTGCCATGATACCATCTATGAGCGATGACTGACGAGCAAGCAGGTCGTGATTGATCGTATTCGACTCCAGACACTGTACCGACTTGCCGATGGCCTTGAATTCCGCAAGGCCATAGCACGCATCAGAAGTTTCACCGACACCTTCGTACAAAAGGCACTTGATCCAGTAGCTCGCGGGAAGCAGGCGAACAAGAAATATAATTTACTATCAGCGCTGGTGGAGCAGACACAAGACCATACCGAGCTCCAGAATCAGACACTTGCTATCCTTGTTGCCGGTAGAGACACTACTTCCGGCCTGCTTGGGTGGTGCTTTGCGAGACTTGCTATTCATGACGAGATCTTTGCAAAGCTGAGGTCCATCATAATTAAAGAATTCCCAATGGATACCGAGATCACGTTCTCGAAGCTCAAGGGCTGCCGTTACCTACAACACTTTTTGAATTCGACTGCATCCATTGGTGCCTGTCAACAATCGTGTAGCGGCTAAAGACACGACTTCACCACTTGGCGGTGGTCCAGATGGTAAATCTCCAGTAGCCATTCCTGCTGGACAGACTATAGTTTTCGGCGTTTATCTCATGCACCGACGGAACGATCTGTAAGTATCGTATGGCAATTCTGCAGACCTTTGACTAAATTTAATGCCAGATGGGGCGAAGATGCGCTTGAATTCAAGCCCGAACGATGGGAAGAGCGCATCCCAGCATGGCAATTCCTGCCCTTCTCCGGAGGGCCAAGAATCTGTCTGGGACAACAGGTAAGCTTTCTGCCATCAATCGTGCTTGTGGGCAATTCTGACTTTGCGAACAGTTTGCGCTCATCGAAGCGAGCTATATCCTCGTTCGAATGTTGCAGCATTTCGATGCAATTGAGCCTGTATACCGCGCTGAAATGTTGAGACTGAGAAAAGCTATTGGGTTGACGATGTGGCCAGCAGACCAGGTCAGGGTGCGTCTGCACAAGGCAAGCTAAACGTGGCTGCAATATTGAATGACTATACATGTCAGGTATCACACTTCGTTCTTTCATTGATCAATGCCTCGCTTGGTCCAAAGCTGAACACGCTCCCAACGCCGCGCTAATATGAGTGAAGGAGTCCCACAAATCGCTATCATCAAACTCCGAAGACAGTATCGAAGGTGGCGAAGTGCATAGATAGCAGTGCTATCCAGAACAGTGACCGTCTCGATGGACGCGAGACACAATCTCATGTATCTCATGTCGAAGGGAAGTCTACTTCCTTCCAATCCTGCCACTGAAGCGCTTGAACTTTCGTGAATCGTCTTTAATGATATGCGAAGTCGATGGAGGTTGATCTTCTGCTGGAGGTTCATACATTTCCCATGGGAGGACTTCTTTGTTTTTCGATTTCACTGGACCAACAACCGGAGCAACGATTCTTGCTTCCGCTGCTTCATAGCTTCTCATTTTGCTATTCGCGTCGTTCATCGGTCTAGAGCCTGTAGTCGTCCCTGAATAAGGAGGAGATGCGCAAGCATGAGATTTCGAAGCAATTTCAGATGACTGAGTAGCACATGCGGCGTCGAGTGGGCAGAATTTGGAGACGTGGCTGAAGTTCCTGACGTAGCTGGGATCGCTTTGAGCCATTGCCTTCCTGGCTTGCTGTGGCTCTGGACTTATATATTCCTCGAGTATCGTCTGTGTGATGGCTTCTCCGTACAATGATCCAGAAAGACTCGTCTTGGCACTTTGCGTCTCACGGTACGTGGTGGCATCCTCGCAATATCCTGTGCAAAACCGAGAAAACTCAACGATCGACGAGGATTGTCCGTCTATCGTGGGTTGTAGGTTCTCTGGAAGATTGCTACCAGGGGTTTCCGGTCCGCTTGAAGAGTCTTGATCAGCGCCAACATTTGCATCGGCCATGTAGAGTCCTGGAGGCGACGCGGAATGTTCTTGTCGGGCTCTGAAAGCCGGATGTATCTGAGAAGAAGGTGAAGGTGACCACGCTGCTTGATTTGGACTGCTGCGAGACTTCTCCTGTGAGCGTCGGCCTATGGGAATGCTTGACAGTGACCCAAAAGGACGATGCTTGGTCGTATGTGATTGAACGCGATCTGAAGCGCCGCTATGATGAGAGTTTACAGGCGTTGTGGAGTTTCTGTTGGTTCTTTCATGGCTGGCGCGGGTCTTATCTTTCTCTGTTTTGAGCTGAGGAAGGCCGTCCCATTTGCTATTTACCTTCGGGACATGATCTGGCAGTCTTTGAGATGATACACCAGGCAATACCCTCTGATTAGCCATCTTCCTTCTCTCCTGCTCCGCGAATTCTTCCAATGCAGAAGTTGAAGGCTCCTTAAGAGTCAAGAAGCCAAGGACGCCAGCGCTCATCCTCTTGCCAGGAGGCTTGCCAGTCTGGCTGTGACTTTGCCTCGAATCGGTGCGCTGGTGCTTGCCATGACTGGTCGACAACTCGTATGTTCTGTCCTCATGCTGGACGCTACATCTGTCCGGCCGCTCTCGGTTGTCATTATTGCTTTCCTCGCTGGAATAGTTGACTTCAATCTTAGTTCTATTCCTCACGGCCAGCTTAGGTATGCGCCTTGGAACGGCATTGCTCATGTCCAATGGAGCAGACATTGGAATCTGCATGCAGAATACAGAAGTCAGCACGATGTATGAGACCCTCAGTCCTCAGGGTAGACTTTTGATGATATGCATGCAAATTACAACGTACCAACTGGTCGCTAAGAGATGAGTAAGTGTAGGGCAAAGCAAATGCGCTCGCATCGTGTGGCAGCCGAGTTGCCAGCATTGCTGTCATAATGCTGCTGAAGAACAATGAGACAATGGAAGACTGACCTTTCCAGCTCCCCAGCGGGTAAGTCGATGTATATCCGAAGGCACTCTGTGCCGCCGAGGCCATGCAACAAATGTCTGGCCACGAGTCTAACAGTGGTGGCGTTCGCGGATATGCCGTCTGGGTTTCTGGCCACGCGATAGCCACGCCGTTGGAAAACTCAGGCTTTTGCAGCGTTAGAAAGGCAGATGTTGCGATGGACAGATCAGCAAGAGAATCCCAAGTCGCAGAAACAACGTGCGTCCTGCGGATCGTTTCCTGTTCGCACGCTTTGCCACGAGGCGAAGAGTACAGCCCGCCAACCAGCCCTTCGTCTTTCTGCCACCAACCCACCTCGCGATTCGTCATTCGCAGCCTCCGCTCAAGCACAAGCGGCGATCTGCACCTGTCCACGAAAGTCAATCAGCCAAAGCCACGTGCACAAGTCCAGATCTTCCGAAGCTAAAGACTAAAATAAAACCTCCCGATGGTAGAACCAGTCTTTGGCGCTTTCGAATAGGCAGGTCGGAGTCCACATGGCAATGCAGTCGTGACTCGCGGAATCGACAGCAGGCTTTCCAAATGTCGGCTAACCATCGCGGTTTCTCCCAAAGAGTAAACCACATATTCACGCAGGCGGATGTGGCAGGCCGTTCTACCTCGGATCTAGAGATCGTCATTGCATGTACAGCGATTAGATGTATCGATCGAAGAGCAGTTCAAAAGCCAGGCGAGCCTCAATCGCTAGCTTGAGCATTGAGCAAGCAAATCAGCTTGGTTGCATGAGTCTTGTTGATGGAAGCAGCCGCGTGGAAAGCTCGAAGGCGCCATGAAACGCCTCCTTCGGGTGTCCAAGCGCTGAGATTCAGCAGATGGTGAACGATGCACAGCCGGAGATTTCTTCATGCTGCTCGTCAAGATCTTCGATACTTCTCAAGATACATTGGGGTTCAGGACTGATCTGAGCACTGAAGATGCAGCACGGCTATCCGGGAAGAATGCCATAGAATGCCAAGTGTTGGAGCGAACTTTGAGCTCCTTCGGCAAATTAGAAGCAACTGCGCTAAAACCTGTGGGACATACTGCGGAGCACTGTGTACAATTTGTGTCCTCGCTTTGAATACATCGCTCACTAGAAGGCAACTGGCACAGGCACAGGCACAGAAACGGAGACAGAGACAGAGACAGAGACAGCCCGCCATATCTCTCTCAGTATTACTGCATTTCGAGTGACACACAATGGTCGTGCAATTTTCCACGATTTCCGGGGAGCAAGCGGTGCCTTCATAGAATGCCAAGGCACTGCTAAAAGCCGTGAAGTCTTTCGCTGACCGACATCAGATGCCACTCATGGTCAGTCGCTTCCTCGCTTTCTGGATTCGATTGAGATCGAATAACGCTTCATGGCCGAGCAGAGTCCGGATTAAAGGAAGAAGCGTCTGCAAGAACGACTCTACCATGCATGCTTCAACTCCAACCAGGACATCTCACGCTCCCAGCATCAGATGAAAGACCCAGCAGTGGCCCGAAGAACAACATCTCCTTCCAATGCTCTCGAGATAACTATGTCAAAGCGAACGACAGTTGCTGCAGGCAATCGCCGTGAAGTCCTTGCTGAGACTTGCCAGAAGAGGAAAGCATGATGATGGATTACTGGGTACGTGGTTTGGAGTGATTCTATCTCAGAGCACCCACTAATGTCACAGCTGAGATTTCTTCCTAGAATTAATCATTTGCTGAGCCATCTCAGATGAATTTCAGCTTCTTGCAGACGCACGCTGAAGCGAGTGACAGCGGCCAAATCTGCATCTGGTACCGGCTTATTACTCTTCCTCCGCGGCCTTTTTGTTCTTCTTCTTGCCGCTGCCGCCAGCTGGTGCCTCTCCAGTCTTCTTCTGGTGCACGATGAAACGGGTGTAGCACTCTTCTTTGTCCCACTCGAATCCAGCGAGGTAGGGGTTATCGAGCTCATCATCCGCCTATGTCAGGTGATCAGCGGTCATGCTTTGACTCGAGATTGAGGTGGATGAACAATACCTTCTTCTTGTACTGCTTGTGGATTGCATCTAATGCATCCTTGATCGTCACTCCTTTCAGGTTCCGTGCGGTGACCTCAAGGCCTAGTGGGAAGTGGAGGTCGATCTTCTTGATGGGAGGGTTCACCAGTAGCTTCTTCAGCACTGATGGGTCATCTACTGTGTTCGGAGATGTGTTGAGCTTCCTGGAGAGCTGTCAGAGGATCATTCTGGGAAGATGTTCACAGAGTGAGAGTATGCGATGCTGCATCTAGCTGCAGGCATCTCGAACGAGCACAATGAAGGACATTACTTACCAGTTAAGCTTTTGTGTCTCTGGAGCAATCTTCAGCTCTACGCCTTCCTTCTCTGGACAGCTAGGTCAGCGGCGGCATCGACGGCAGGCCTTCAAAGCGGAAGGAAACGTACCAAGGTCAAGGATGTTGAACACGCCGCTCACGGTGCTACTTGTTCTCCTGTGCTTCACCTTGGACTCGCTGGGCGATGCTGGGGCATCATCAATGGCAGAGTCGACCTTGCTGAGGGGTTCTTGCACTTCGGCGGACATGATGCTTGTGATGAGAAGAAGCTCTCGGGTGAGTCAGTGGCTTTGGGAGGTATTAATCGTTGATTCGCGAGGGAACAATTGCAGTAGTCAGGAACAGAATGCTCTGCTGTGTGTGAAGAAAGGAGGAGAGCTTGTTGCTGAGTTCGAAGAAGAGAGAGCTGGGCAGGCGGGGCTTGCGTGTTGCTCTGCTCACCTGGCACGAGACCTGGTCTGAGATGAGCTGATCATTGTGGTCACGGGTCTCGTGCCATCAGACACTCAGCCAACGAGCTAAACACAAAGGGTGCAAAGCTTTAGTTCTCCCCGCATCCGCTACCCACTAAACCTGGGGTGCATATACATAGGCACGCGACATTATAAACCTCACAGTTCCCCTCAGAAAGCTCTCTGAGATGGTCTCCGAGGCCCGTAGCTGATGAACTCATCTCAAATGCAATTGTCATCGTACAATGAAGCGATAGAGATATGATCAAGAGGCCAGTGTGATGACTTGGCCAACGATGCAGGAACATCGGACCCCTTCACTTATTTAGCGCCGTCGATCAGCGCGAGCTTGCCGCTTGCTTCCGTTGGAATGATCCGACTTCTCTCCAGACCAGACATCGTGATTCGACATCCGATATCGCCAAAGGCTGCAGGACAACGACATTGCAAAGAGACGATCAAAAATTTATCACGATGAAAATGACATGAAAGTGCGGCATTCTGTGTGCCAGACAGAGCAGTCGTGCTTGAGTAAAGGGTGATATGGTCAACCTCGTTACTTCCAAGTTTTGATATCGTGGAACTTGGCAGAGCAAAGGTTCAAACAAACATGGCAGTAAAACAGCAAAAGAAGGCCAGAGAAGCACAAGATTTGGCGGCCTCATTGGCTTCGGATTGCAATCGTGTCGATCAAGTGCGGCTCCGTAGCAGCGAGGCAGCCCATTCTCAGAGTGAGTACGCAAGACCACAAGTACAGCAGCTGGCCGGTATTCGGAGAACCCGTCGAGAATGTGAGGCTCCGCTCTATGGATTAAGCAGCGGTATGCACGTCGCAAACATTCGTCTAGTCTCGAGCATCGAGCGCAGAGCCCCTGGTTCAATACTTGGGACGGCATGCCTCAAAGAATAGTATGCTCGAGACATCGGTCGACCAAGCTTTATTATCTTATCTAAGCCAATATTGTGTAGGTCTATACTCTTACACGGATCGTTTCCATCGCTTGTGTACGTTGCTCATATACATTACTCTCACGCCTTTTGCTGTTCAATGGGATTCGATTTCTCCTGCAAGTCTGTGAAATGCGCTTCTGAAAGCCTTCTTTCAAAAATTGAAGGTGTTTCATGGTGCCCAGCGAGCTTCTGGACTTCATCAATGGTCTCCTCGTATCTCTCTTGATCTTCGTCGAAGTTCCTGCTGGCATCTATCTTGACATCGTTGTCTGCAGAACTGCCAAATTCACTTATGCTGGCCATTCGTGCTCGTCCTCCAGAGTTTACCATTGGCACGTCTAGTGCCTCTGGCTCTTCCTCATGAGGTCTTGTGCATCCCACCGGTATTCTGCATCGAGATTGACTGATCGTGTCGGCAGTCCGCCAGATCACCTCACGGACTTCTTTGCCAACCTTTTCTATCGCATCCATGGCCCAAATGACGTCCAGGTGCTCATATCCTTCGATTATCTTCTTGTGCACAACGCGACAATGTGGTTCTCGGCCGCGATCGAATCGCCTCAGCAGTCTCCGGCCGTCGACTAGGTCATCGGCACCACATACCCACAACGCAAGAGGTGGGAAGCGATCATCATACCAAGCGAACTTGGCTCTCTTCGAATCGTGATGTTGATGTGTCAAAGTTTGACAGTGGAAGCTGGTCAAGTTACGCTGCAATTTCCGCCGCTCCGTGACATGAGGTTCGCGATCCGTGTAGTATTTCCGAATGATTTCATCGTCTTCCTCGTCTTCTTGGTCTTCCAATTGTCCCTCTTCTCTTGTTGCCAGGATGCATTTTTGCATGGCAAAGCATTCCCTACCGAGCCACCAGCGCATGGATTCAGCACTGACATAGACAGGCGCCCATTGAAACATTCGATCTCGCAGTCCTCTGTCCCATCTGCTATCGTTCCAGCTAAACAGGTAGGAAAACACGTGGTAGCCCATCCACGAGAAAGGTCGTGCGGGGAGAATCTTGTGGGCCGTAAGCATCAGAGGAATGAAGGAATGGATGCCAAAGACAATGCGGAATATTCCGGGGCTGATGCTTTGCATAAACTTGAAGTAGAACTTTCCAATGAGTGGGCCTGCGTAGGCAGCAGGCGCCAGGGCGCAGAAAACCGAGATCTTCTCACCAATATCTGGTCTCTGTTCTTTCGCGAGAGCAACGAAGACCTCAGTAGTGCCCTGACTATGAGAGATCAAGCCCAGTTTAGGAAAGCCAGTCTCGGCGAGGACTCGACTGATAAGGGCCGGCATGTCCATGACACCCATTTGACGAATGTTCCAATTCCACATCCTAGGATCTTCGTATCGCAATGACGTGTGTTTAGGAGTAAATCCACAACGATTATTGCCTATCCATACATCATAACCAGACTTGGCCAGATAGAAGGCGAGCGAGTCATCGTCGTTGCAGCAGAAAGCGCCCCCAGATTGGAGCAAGCCATGTATCATGAGAATTGGATATCTTTTCCTGCCGTCCTTCCACTGCTGAGCCTGGCCAAAGGTAGGATCTGTCGGGCGTGTGCGAAAGATATCTGGACCTTGGATACCACCTGAAAGCAATGGGTTTAAGGGTCAGCAATGGTTCAAAGGTTAGGCACTCCGAGACACCGCGCTGAGACAGAGCTGCCATCTCTGACACTGCTCGCCCAGTCTTACACGTTTGCTCGGAGTCACGCCTCATACACAAGGGATTACTCACGAGCCTCGGGTGGAGGGCTACGATATTCACGAGGGTTGAATATGTGCCATAGCTCAATTATGAATCCATCCTCTGTTTGCACTTCATAAGTTTCGGCATCGAGGCCTACACGTCGAGCGTAGTAAGAAACGTCAACGACGAGTGGATCCGGACCTGTAAGCGAAGGGTATGAGGGTCAGCGTGTCTCAAAAAAGCATGACTCCGCCGGGTGACAGCAGCTGCGGTCGTCGTCTCAGACACGGCACGCTGGTCTTAGCCCTTGCTTTTGGAGCGCATGCACCCGTCGATATACTGACCACCTTCAGTTGGGATGTATTCCTCATCCTGGGTTGTGCCCTTCTCTCCGGATGGCGTTAGAACACCATTGCATTTTTTCCTCCAGGCCTTCTCTGCTGTCCTGCGTTCCTGCCGTCTTTTCATTTCTTCGTTGTAGAAAGGTCTCAGCTTTTTAGGGTTCTTGAGCGTCGCACGCGTGCGTAAGTCTTTACTGATCCGCGGGACAGCATCTATCAGTGCTCCGACGACAATCGCCAGGAGAAAACAGAAAGATAGTACGGCAGACGTTGTGCGGAAGAACCAGCACTGAAGGGTTCGTAGGTAAGAGGGCGGACCATACTAAAAGTCATATCTCGAAGGTCAGCAAATTAATCAGACCTTGGGAATAGTCAAGTCATTCGAACCATAGGTAGAGGTGGAAATAATGGATTGGTCTTTGACAATGGCACGGCCTCGCGAAGGGGCGCGCCAGCTTGCTCGCTCTGTTGCGCTGGTTGCGAATCGCCATGTATGACGCCGTGAATGTGGCCATCTTTGCTTTCGCGCAGCGCAGACTCAGGTGCTTCTCTTGGAGATCTTCCCTCAGCCTGGTCTTTCAGTGTATTGAGTCTATTCGCCTCGTCCACCGGCACGGCAGGCAATCGTTTGCCATCCTGAGTCTCGATGACTGGATCGAATGGAGTCACGAATTTAGCTTCTGCTGCTTGTGTATGGCCAGTGCCGTCGGTTTCTTCTTCAAGTGAACAGTATCCTAAGTTCTCGGCTTGAAGCGCGAACTGTGCCTGCTTGTCGGGTCGATCGTTTGCAGCGCCATTGTACATGGTATCAGGTATATGCGCGCCAGATTGGTCGCTGATGTGAGCGCATGTGCGACCCTTGCAGTGCCGGGCTCTCCAGAAAGCATCCAGGTACACAACTCCCAGGCTACCATGCGAGGGCGTAGGTGATACAAAGACAGAGCGAGCTACTGGAAGATTTACAGGAAGGAGTCGGAATCCTGGTAAGCAATACGCCCTCACCCGCCATGATGGTAGTCAGGCCGAATTGCGGCAAATTGGAGAGCGTTGATCTGTCAACGATCTCAACCACGGCCGGGCTCTTTGACACGTGCATGTGCAGATTGCAGATTGCAGATGGATTCTTGAGGTGACGTAGCTGACGTAGCACGACTTCAAAAAAGTTGGATGCACGAGATTAGATTGCCAATCAGCGGAGCGGAGCTGGCTGGAGGGACACGCGCGGAGCAGACGCGTGCGTTGCGTTGCGTTGCGTGCTCTAGTAGCAGTAGCATTGGTGATTCCTGCAGCAGCCTCGTAATCAAGCGACGTACTCAGCTGAGAGACGCATTGTTTCCGCCAGGCCGCACTGTGATGAGCATGGAAGGTTTGCAAGCGGCCGGCTTGGTCCAGGAGCATGGCTCTCAAGTACACTGTGCTGAGAATGCGTGATGAAGCACTTCTCTGCCAGACAGACTGAAGACTGGTACCCAGCCCAGCCGCCGTTGTGTGATACCTATATCGGTACTGCCTCTGCCTGCTCGGACCTCGGCTCGGCAGGGAGCCACTCGGCGTAACTTTTGGGCGCTCCAAAACAGCACGCACGCACGCACGCACGCGCGCACCCAGGCCAGGTCCCTGTCTGGTCAAGCGTGCTCCTCGATGCTCGGGAGGAGCTCTTACTATTATTATTGTTGAAGGTCTCTGTGCAGCTCAAGACGCGCTTGATTTCCCAGCATCGACGCCGAGATGGCCTACGACGTGCCTCAACCAGGCTCGCTGAAACGCAAGAGGCGGAGGCGGCGCAGGGAGGACAAACCGGCGATATCGGCCAAGCTGTACCTGGACAGCAGCTTGAAGGGCGAGGTGGGAGTGCTGTCGAGCGACCTGGAGGAGGACTTGTTTCCCAGCGCTGGCTCGACTGAGGGAGATGCAAAAGAGAAGATTTACCACGCCGCCTTCACTCCTTGGACCCCAAACCCCTCGCCGACCGAGTCAAGCTGGTCTGTTTTGCCTGTCAGAGGCCAGGCGCAGAACGAGAAGCCTCTGCCCGCGTCCACAATTCGCTTCCCTGCCGCTGCGCACGGCACGCAGAGCTTTGTGAGAATCGTGCAGGCTCTATATCCGACCAAGACCCTCAGGCAGAACTCCACGGTCGAGGTCAGGATCAGCGATGTCGTTCCTCTCCCGCTCGACACCATATTTGTCTCCGTCGACACAGAAGCATTGCAGAAGCTGGAGGATGTGACCAAACGCTATGGAAGTGGCTTTAGTACTACGCCTGCTCAGTCAGCGCGCAAGGCCGGGAAGCGTGCACTGGCTAGTCCTACAGAAGAGGCACCTGGTGTGGATGCAGATGGCAAGAGCAAAGCGTTGGTGAGTGAGGCGTTAAGACATGTCCAGATAGTGCATGCCGAAGATGTACTCCCTTTGTCCTTGGTCCATCCTGTCACACATACGCCTGCGCCGCCCGCCAAGGTGCTCTCGTGCGAGCCAGTCTCGCAGGGCGTCGTGGTAGCCACGACGAATATCGTAATAGTCCCTGCGTCAGACAAGCGGACGAACCTTTTCAACAACAGAGCTCTGCTCAGCCCCAGGCTAGATGAAGATTCTGGAGAGGAGGATACTGCCAACGAGCAGTTCTTCTCGGCTACTGAAGAAAACTCCCCTGCCAAGCCCATTGTGGTCTCCAAGTCTGCCACGGACATGTCCAATTCGGAAGATCTGTTCGACTCCAGTGCTGAAGAGAGTAACTTGTCTGACGACTCTGACGATATGATCTCTCTAGCCAAGCCCGGGTTGGCCGATGCGCCATCAGGGTTGAGCTCCGCCCTTACTTCTGCCACGCCTCGACCATTCGGCGCTCACACTCGTGGCATCAGCACTCCTGGATCGGTCTTCTCCAACTTGACCTCCACCACCATACGCGGAGGTCATTCGGTCCGAAGCAAAGTCTTTCGAGCCCAAGGTCTAATCGAGCGCATACCAAACGAGCTCCTTCATCCCAAGCCTGCCTCGGATGAAGACGAAGAGGCACGCGTTTACGTAGATGCCACTGCCTTGACTCGCTTGGGTTGCTTCTCCGGTGATTGGGTGAAGATCGAGACCGCAGAGAGTCATTTGCTACCCAGTTTCAGCGCTTTTGGCGCACTAGATGATGTGCACTCCCGCCAGTCACGACCTGTCAAGGTCTACACTCTGCCGGAGAGCATGTCAAGGCGGCCCCAACGATATCAGGTGAACAATGGTCGTTACGGGCGACGAGACAGCATATCGTCCCTGGTCACGAATTCTTCGGCTGCTGCGACCATCTATCTCTCTCCGATACTGCTGGTCAACCTGGGTGAGCCAAGCAATATCAACATGATGTCTATCCCATCTGTCAAGAAGACTAGCCTCAAACGACCGATCACGCCCAGACCGACTTCAGTGTCTGCAAGAGTACCTCCCACAGCTTCTGAAGTGACGCTCCGCAAAATCGTCACGCCACTATCTACAGAGAGGACTCTGATCAGTACCTTGTACGCCAACCTGAAACAGTACTTTGAGGAGAAACAGCGCGTCGTCAAACCCGGCGATGTCATCGCAATACCAGTCGATGAGTCACTCGGCAGATCCATCTATGAAGGTGATGTCGAGCAGGATGGCAGCTCTGCGGGTGCGATTCTGTCTCATATTGGAACTCATCATGAACAGCAGACAGTGCATAGCGCCAGAAATGTTGCTTGGTTCGCTATCGAAGATGTCAGTGTGCCGCCTTCTGAAGATAACAATGAAGTAGATGGGGACATTTGGGGCAATGTCGCTTCAATTGACCCTTCCAGAATGACCATGCGTCAATCGGGAGACGAAAGGCGCAAGCTACCATCTGTTACAAGCAATACGTGGCAATACTACCTGGGAGTGCGGAACGTGCAGGCAAAACCCACTTCAGGTTCTGGACTACCTGAAGCAACCCAGCCCTATGTTTCACCATTACAGCGAAGACTACGCGAGCTGATCTCTGTGTCGATAAGCCCGAGGGCGGTGCACCTAGGCATGCCTCCTCTGACTGTACTGATAACTTCCACTCAGCGCAATATTGGAAAGGCACGTACTGTGCAACGAGCGTGTGCAGACATTGGTATACACTATTTCCCTATCGATGCCCACGATATCGTTTCGGAAGGCGGCGCTGGGGTCGATACTCATGCCCAAGGGCTACTCGAAGCACGATGCGAGCGAGCGCTCGAATGTGGTCCTGAATATACAGCAATCTGCATCACTCACCTGGAGGTCATCAGTGCAGATAGGGCAGCAGCTTCACTCAAGGACGTTTTGGAGACTTGCCGGGTGCTGATCGCAACTACCACCGATATCGACAAAGTGCCCGACTCTGTTCGCGGATTATTCACACACGAGTTGGAAATGTCTGCACCAGATGAAGGCGAGCGAGAAGGCATACTGAGAGACGTCATCACAGAATCCGGTGTCCCTCTGGCAACAGAGGTCGACCTGGGCTCGATCGCCGTCAAAACCGCAGCACTTGTCGCTGGAGACTTGGTCGACGTGGTTGATCGTGCATTCGTAGCAAAAGCGGAGCGTCTGGAATCGCTTGCACGGTCGAAATCCGAAGCTGCGCATGAAATAGTCACAATTAAAGACATTCAAATCTCAGGAGGTGCCGGTGCCGCCTCCGTCACGCCAGGCGACTTCGATGCTGCAGTGGACCTCGCTCGCAAGAATTTTGCAGATTCCATCGGAGCTCCGAAGATTCCAAACGTACAATGGTCCGATGTTGGAGGTCTAACCAATGTCAAGGACGCCGTGATCGAGACCATCCAGCTTCCGTTGTCCAGGCCTGAGCTCTTTGCTAAGGGCTTGAAGAAGCGGTCCGGAATCTTGTTCTATGGACCTCCAGGAACTGGAAAGACTCTGCTCGCCAAGGCTATAGCTACCGAATTCAGCCTGAACTTCTTCTCAGTAAAAGGACCAGAACTGCTCAACATGTACATTGGAGAATCAGAGGCCAATGTCAGGCGTGTCTTTCAAAGAGCAAGAGACGCTCGTCCCTGCGTGGTCTTCTTTGACGAGCTAGACTCCGTTGCACCCAAACGTGGCAACCAGGGTGACAGTGGCGGTGTGATGGACAGAATTGTCTCACAACTCCTAGCCGAGCTTGACGGGATGAGTGATGGAGATGAGAATGGCGGTGGAGTCTTCGTGATTGGAGCGACTAACCGACCAGATTTGCTCGATCAAGCTTTATTGCGTCCTGGTCGTTTCGACAAAATGCTCTATCTCAGCATTAGCGACACTCATGCGAAGCAAGCGGCCATTTTGGAAGCATTAACCAGAAAGTAAGTTTTTCAACGCTCGAGTGTCGAAGTCTGGCTGGGATTTTGCTGACCATGCACCTTAGATTCACGCTTGATCCTTCTGTATCGCTTGCTCGCGTAGCAGAAACGCTGCCGTTCACGTTCACTGGTGCCGACCTGTATGCACTCTGCTCGGATGCCATGCTGAAAGCTGTCACTCGATCTGCACGCGAAGTCGATGCGCGTGTGCAACATATCAATGGAGAGCGCGCTTCCCGCGGACAGACCCAGATTTCCGTGGCCTACTACTTTGATCACTATGATTCCGAGAGCGACACCCAAGTCATGGTCACCGAGGAGGACTTCATTCGAGCAAAGGAAGACTTGGTGCCCAGTGTCAGTGTTGACGAGCTTCGTCACTACGAACGTGTACGTGCGAGTTTTGAAGGCGCCACGAAGAAGCCGGAAACTGGAGAAGCACAACCCATATCTTCGTCAGATGGCTCCAATCGGAATGGACAGGGTGCTGCTCGTTCCGGAGTCATGCAAGCCTTGAACCATGCGAGCATAGGCAAAGCGACAACCATGAACGGCAACGCCCGCTCGCATGGCATGCCGACTTCGACTGAAGGACATTCCGGCACCGACGAAGATGATTTTGTTATCAGGACAGATCAGCTGTCACTGATCAATCATAATTCAGGAAGGTCGCCGTCTGGCAAGGGGAAGGGTAAGGGAAAGTCTCATGATGTTCCCTACGCATTGGATGTTGTGGCAAGCAATCAGCTTCCGCATGAGCCTGTCAATGGCGAGACGGGCGAAGATTTGTACGACTGAGATATATAGCAACGCAAGTATGCAGTCTCAATAGAAGAATTAGAAGCCACATTCATTATTTATGCGACTGTATACGTGCAATGCACAATTGTAGCTTCGCGCTTTCGCTGCTTCGTTCGTGCTCCAGCGACTGCAAAATAGCGCCGTGAACCCACCAACGCGCGGACCCGCGTCCAAATTGCCTTCGAAAGTATTGGTTCGCATCGACTCCAGGAGTCCAGGTAAGGCGTGTCATAGCCGACAAGGTCCGCGGCCAGCCACGCACAAGCTTGGGATACGAATTTGCGATACACTCATGCTGTGCTCTGCGGCAGGAAAATGGCATCGGGCCAGGGCTTTATATACCGTCAGCGACATCCGCGACCCAATCAGCGAAACTTCTCCGAGCTTACCACTCTTCACGTGGAGTACTCAAAATAATGAATTCACAGCCCCGCATGGAGGCGCCTGGATCATCCACTTTAGACAATAACAATCACAGTTCGCTCCAGTCGGCGAAGTGGGACGTCCAAACTTTATTTCTTCGGCGTCACTGGCCGGAACGTCGACAGGGAGGATGTAGCTATAGCTTGGTACGTCGAGAGTTGGTATAAAGATTGCTCCTTCGTTGTTGCTGCCTGCCAAGACATTGTCTGCTCTGACAGCCCTTGAAGAGCACCTGCAAAACGGAACATACTCAGCAGCGCTTGATTGGTACTTGCTCACGATGTTTTTGTCGTTTCTTTTCACGCCCTGGGCGTTGCTGGCGTTGCCGTTCCTCTTCTACATCCTCCCATTCATCAGAAATTGGTCCATCCAGGATGTGCCGGGACCATTCCTCGCAAAATTCACAACGCTCTGGTATATGTACGAATGTCGGCGGTGTAGGAGGTACTATACAGTCCACAAACTGCACGAGAAGTATGGAAAATTCGTTCGAGTCCAGCCGAATCACGTTTCGGTAGCAGAGCCCGAGGCTATTCCCATCATATATGGTCATGGAACTGGTTTCTTGAAGTCCGAGTACTATGATGCCTTCGTATCAATTCAGCGAGGTCTCTTCAACACCAGAGATCGAGCAGAACACACTCGGAAGCGAAAGACTGTCTCGCACACCTTCAGCGCCAAGTCTGTTGGTCAATTCGAGCAGTACATCCACCACAACTTGGAATTGCTTGCAAGACGCTGGGATGAGATCGCTAAGAATACGGGAGCCGGAAAGTACACTCGCTTTGACGCGTTGCACTGGTTCAATTATGTGGCGTTCGACATCATCGGTGACCTGGCATTTGGCGCCCCATTCGGGATGCTGGAGAAGGGCGCAGACATTGCAGAAGTCCAGTTGAATCCAAACGGGCCAGTGACGTATGCGCCAGCTATCGAAGTTCTCAATCGCCGAGGAGAAGTGTCGAATGCTGTTGGCTGCTGGCCAGCAATCAAGCCATATGCCAAGTACCTACCAGATCCGTTTTTCAGCAAAGGCATGGAGGCCATTGCCAATCTTGCAGGCATTGCCACCGCTCGCGTCAACCAGCGATTGGCAGCAGCAGAGCGAGGCGAGATTGACCGCGTTGACTTGCTCGCTCGTCTGATGGAAGGCAAAGACGAGAGCGGCAACAAGCTTGGAAAGGCAGAGCTGACTGCAGAGGCACTCACACAGCTCATTGCCGGATCAGACACGACATCGAATACTTCCTGCGCGCTGCTTTTCCATTGCTTAAAGAACCCAAACGTGATTAAGAAGCTCCAGGCCGAACTCGATGAGGCTCTGCCGTCTGACGACGTGCCGAATTACGAACAGGTGAAGAACCTGCAGTATCTGGACCATGTCATCTCGGAGACTTTGCGCATCCACAGCACATCTTCGCAGGGACTCCCCCGTGTGGTGCCTCCTGGTGATGGTGTCGAAGTCGCAGGTCGTCACTTCCCGCAAGGTGTTGTGCTGAGTGTGCCAGCATATGTGATGCACCACTCCAAGGAGATATGGGGTCCGGACGCAGATGAGTTCCGTCCTGAACGGTGGGAGAAAGTGACGGAAAGGTGAGCAATAATGGATGCATTCTTGAATGTGTTCAGAGCTGACGGTCTCCTAGGCAAAAGCTGGCGTTCATTCCCTTCTCCTATGGTCCTCGTGCTTGCGTGGGAAGGAACGTGGTGAGTCTGAAGTCCTCCAGAAGTTTCTTCTACCAAAGCTAATTTCGTATTCAGGCGGAGATGGAGCTCGCATTGATCGTGGCGACTGTGTTCCGAAGATATGAGTTCGAGCTATACCAGGATGAACTCGAGACACGAGAAGGATTCCTGCGAAAGCCGCTCGGCCTGCAAGTAGGCATGAGGAAGAGGTCATAGTATTGACGTTGTGTTAGGTTTGATGCAGCGACTTGATGATGTTATAGCGGACATGTGAGATGACATGGGCGACTGCTTGTAGGTCTTTCTTCACGCGACAGCAAGCAAGAGAAATGTGAGAAATGTGAAATCCGCTTTCAGAGTCCAAGCTCCTTCTCAGAGTCGTCACTGCCGTCAATTTCGCACAGTTCCGAAAATTTCGAAGTTGAGAAGCCGCAGCCGTCAATGCCAACGCTCGCCACGCCTACACCCGCCGTCACTTCAGCCTCCGGTATCTCGATCACGCACGCCAATTGCCAGGGCGCTGCATCTCAGCGGCGAAGTTTAGTCCATCATGGACGCTTCGGCATTCGAGGAGGACACAGGAGATGTGGATGCATCTGCTGTGCTGCAGTGTATGAGTGAGGATCTCAGCCTGCCAGTAAGTTGCAACTTAAGTCTCTCCCAAGCCTGAGCTAACGCTTCTCAGCTCGCCGGCGCAGTCGCGATCGTGGTGCATATTGTTCGACTGGCCATACTGGTGCTTGCTTTGTTTGCCTGTGTCGTCCTATACTGCTTCACGCTTTCGTGGCTTGTGCATCTCTGGCTGCAAACCTCACTCCTGACTTTTGCTGCTGCCCTCCTGCGCTCGTGTATTGGCGATGAGGGTACTGTCGAAGGCTCTGGCCTGCACGCGCAGCGCAGAGTCCCTCTGCCGAGCGAAGAATGGCTGGACGAACCAGAGTCTGAGCCTGTGCTGGACTCTGCAGAGACAGGCGGCAGCAGTGTTGAGGAGTCAGCTAAGGTCGGAATGGCTGAGAAAGCAGATACTGAGCTCGAGCACCATAGCAGAACTCACGAGCAGTCCGCCGAGCATGTTCCAAATGCGTCTGGATCACTGCTCAGCGGTCACGAGCACAAGCCGATTCAGCAACAAGAGCCTTCGAGCAGCGCAGCTGTAGCTCAAAAGCTGCCTGATACCGCCAACACCCCCGACATTGCAGCTCTACGCAGTGAAGCAGATCAGAAAGCTTTTGCAAGAGACCAGGAGAAATCTGTGGCAAAAGAAAATGCAGTATTACGAAGACCAACACCTGCCTTCAGACCGGTGCTTACTGAACAAGAGAAAAAAGCCGCTGCTCAGACATCGTTCATTGAGAACATGAAGACCGGCATGCTGAACAGAGCACCACAGTCATCGATTGAGATAAGTCGGCCGCCCACGATGAACAACGCAACGATTACACGGAGCAATCCATTCAATGTCACCGCCGAGCAGCTTGCTGAAGCCTCAAGCTTTATGTCAACGGCATCTCGGGACTACGATTCGAAAGGCTCGACTGGTCGTGGTGCTCCGAGAACTGCCAAACCACACATCAACAGCACTCAACGCTTCCAGTCTCCCAAGCCCGTTGCCCAGCCTCAAAAGCCTACTCCAGCTGATGTAGCATCGATTTCGACTCCTCCAGGTTTTGTCCCTCCGCATGTCAGAAAGTCCATGCAGGCGAAGGCTCGTCGAGCAACTTCGCAAGACCTGCTGCAAGTGACTAGTGATGGCAGGCCAGTGGATGTGGGACAGAAGCCTGAGGATACCTACGGAGATATTGCTTCTGGACAAGGAGCAGGCTCGGCACCCGAAGAGGCAGACAAGGTGGTCGCTGAAGTGCATGGGGAGATTCATGGCGAAGGTGAGGAAAAGCTCAAAGCTGAGCTGATCTCCGACATCAAGGAGTCTACGATAGACGGGACCGCCGACAGGGTCAATGCTGACCCGGAAACTGCCCCCGTGTTCGATGAGCCCTCCGCTGAGCCAGAGCACGAGGCTGTTTTCTCTCGCATGCAGCCTTCGTATCCTGAACACCTCCATTTCTACGACAGTACTCCAGAACTGGTACAACCTGCGAATCGTGCCATGACCGCCACTGCTCTGAAAGCCTTTCAAACAACTTCTTCCAGAGCTGTTGACGACCGGATTGACAGTGCTAGGGGCATCATAGAAGGTCTGGAGGCGAAGCAGCCATCTCCTAGGCTATCAACGACATTGTTCGAGCGTCCAATTCGCGAAGTTACACAAGAGCTACCATTGCCAACAATTGCAGTCAGCAGGCCATCTGACGACGAGCTCTTTGCAGAGAATCCGAGAAGTGATGTTGTCGTTACCAATGGCGACCTTCCCAACGCAGACTCCATGCAAGAGCAAGCTAGCATACGGTCAAGGGATGATGTGGTGAAACGCGCCATCAAGGTTATCCAGGAACAGGCTGATACCAAGATGGCTACTGTGGAAGAACCCTCTGGTATCGCACCCTCGCCCCAACATCCTTCGGTCGAGCCTTGTGCAGATGAACTCTCAACACCAGAATTCAACTCAGACTTGATCGATCTTGATCTTGGCGGAGGCGCCTGGACGGATTTTGTGTCTGCTGAATCTTTGAGTACTACGCCACTGAGACCTAGCATGCAGGGTCCAAAGTCCCTCGTGCCATCGTTGTCATCCGCCTTGGGATCCCGGGGAAAAGAGTCCATCAGTCTCGAGCAAGTGCCTTCAACAACTCCAAGGTGGCTTCCGGTCGACGCTTCCGATACTATTGAGTCACCTGAGCTTCTCGCTCAGAAGGATTCTACACTGTTGCCGTCAACAAGCAGTGGCATCGGCTCCACAACACCACTCAAGCCTCCAGGCCCCCAAAATGCTCGCCTTGAGAATCTTGATGCGTTCGATGCCTTGCTCTCTGACGGGATCGCATCCCAAGTTGCCAACGGTAAGCTTCCAACGAGGTCAACTTCAACCAAATCTGCTGATTTGGCAGAACTGGAAGAGTTCTCTCGCACTTTCCGAGTGCCATTTCAAAGTCGTGAAGACACAGCCATAGCGGCTACGACTGAGCTCGAAATCATCGAGGATAACGGCGATCAGGCATCTCTGTCCACTGGCGGTCCAGTACAAGGCATCGAAGATGATGTGCCTTCCAATATCGCGACAAATGGAACAGTCGGCGTTCTCGATGGCAGCAAGCGACAGGCCAAGGAGCAGAGGAGGCTGGCACGAGACAGTCTCAAAGAGGCCTGGCTCGCAAGAGAGGAAGCGCGCACGAGAGTCGTTGGCACGTGGTCTCTTGAAGGAATGCAAGAGCTCGAAATTGCGACCCGATCTTACAACGAGGCTCGAGATGCACTGTCGACGCTCATGCCAAGCGGTCACTTGAATGAGGAGGATTCTAAAAGTTTTCCAGCATTCTCGACGTCGGCATTGACTGCGCCAAAGGTCCGTCCGCCGGGCATGAAGGCCATAAAGTCCCGCAGAGAGGCCAACGAAAGCAACACACCCAGCCCTCATGACGAGAGCAGCGAGTCATCTTCAGAGATTGAGAGTCTCAAAGATAACATGATGGTTGCTCATAAGCTGCGAGAAGATGCCATTGCTTTCCAGCGTTCGCCTCGACCAAACACCAATATCGCGTACCGCACCTGGAAGGAGACCGCTGTTGGAAAGCTCAAGCGTGCGAACCTGTATTACAATTCCAAGAGGAAGGCTTTGGCGGCTGCTTTCCCAGGCGGTGCCTTGCCGTCAGAGCTTGAAGCACAGTTTCCGGAAATTCTCTGATCGATCCGGGATGATGAGCAATCGCAAAGGTGCTTGGAGGGTAGAATATGGTCAGCCCATGGGTGTAATACTCCTGTAGAGAGTGTGAATCACTTATGGCTGCAATGTGTCCTGGTTACCCCTCAGTACAAGCTTGACAACGTGAGACTGCAGGCAATGCTAATCGAAGACGACGCGAGGGTGCGACTCAATCTGAATGGACTCGTTCACGTAGTGTACGTTGTTTGATAGCCATGTCAGAGATAGCATAAAACGCACTGCTACGAACAGTGTCAATAAGCTTTGCTGCAGACGAGGTGAAACCGATGCGTGTTATAGATCGATGAGAAGACCTGGATATTCTCATTGAGTTGCCATCAAGGCATCATCTTCATACATACAGCAGTAGAGGTCTACATCGGGTATCTCAGCCTTCGTCAATCAGATATCACTCCACAGAGCCCTAGGGCCTCCGAGAACAAAATGTACAAATCTGCATAGATCAAGAACCTTGTCGAGTATGCTCGCCCATAGCTGTGTCAACACCTTCACCAGTACCAAAAATAACCATCACCAATATAGATCACCTTCCACATCAGAATGTGGCAAAGCCGTGTCCGTGGGTTGCATACATGTCCATCGTTGACATGGGAGTCATCGCAGTGAACGCGGGTGGGGCTGAGATGCTGTGCTCCATCATGGGGGCGCCTATGTGTTCTACTGTCGCTGGCCATTGCATAGTCGTCGAGGTTGAGTCGATTGGTGTCGGGTAGCCGTAGTTGAAATCTGTCGTGGGCGGGCAGACAGGGTATGTTTCAAGTCCAAGCGCATCAGCCGACAGCTGGTCGTGATGTGTTGGCAGTTGGGCAGCAGCTGCCACGGATGCAAGGTCCGTGTGAAAGGCTGCGTCATATGCACCATTCGACTCTGCGCCCTCTTGAGGATACGAAGATGCTAGCACGCTGCCGAATGCTTGCTCGGAGGAGACTTCGATTTCTTGTAGCCATCCATTAGCTTTCAACCAATCGATCGGAGGCCAATCACCTCCAGCTTTGCCTGCCCTGCTTTCTCGCTCTTCTCCACGAGCCTTACGCCCTCGCTTTCTTGGGCAGAAATGAGCGCGCCGTAAGTGAGCAGCCGCATTGTAGTATACGTTGTATTGCTTCATTTGCTTACACTGCTTGCAAATGCTCAAAGGCTTGGCAGGCCACCATTCTGTCTTGACCGACGGTTCTTTGCAGATCCAGACTTTTCGACATTCCGCGTGAGCGCGATCCCAGTGTCGTCGTAGTTCGTGCTCGCCTCGAAACCCGCTGGGAAATTCGTTGCACATGTTGCAGTACAACTTAGGGTGTTGAGGTCGGACATAGGGTGCCTTCGCAATGGCCTCCTTGCGATTTGATGTTGACTCCTGTCGCTTGATCGGCTTACATTCATTATGATCTGCTGCTGCGCCTCTGGTTGCTTTCGGGCCATCTGGTAGGCTCTTGGGTGCAATCGATTGCCTGCCGTTTTCGATGTGCTTGCGTCTCCGTTCCGATGCCTTCATCCCAGTTGACGAAGTGCTTGAAATGCTTTGCTGCGATGTGCTGCGTACCATGTCTTGCCCATGAGAGATCTGTTGGCCGCCAATGGCAGTAGCAGCTGCAGCATCAGGAAATTTTTGATCAACAGTAAAAGAAAATTCCGTACCAACTAAGCCATAGCCAACATTGCTAAGCAATGGGGGACTACCATCATCGACGAAGCCGATAGTAGGCTGACTACTAACAGCTGGCTTCTCTGTTGCACACGATACGAAAGAACCATCTAAATCATCAATGGGAAAGAGATCAGACGCAGTGGAGAAGGAAGACTCGACACGCATCATGTCGAAGGCATCAATCACAGAAGCACTGCTCACGCTACTCTGTCGGCTCATCTCGCTCGAAGCAAGTGATGAGGGCGGCGACAGGTGGGTCGACATACTCGTACTTGGCGATACGTGGTGCGCTGAAGGTACGCACATATTTGAGGCATAAGATTGCGGAAGGGAGTGCCGATGGCTAGCGAAGCTAGCATCGTTGCAGTCAACCTTCTGCTTCTTAGCAGCAAACTGCGTGGCTTCAGGAGTTTCGGATTCGCTCGAAAGCTTTGAGCAATAGTCGGCGGGTTCATAGATTTGAACTTCGTCGACGCGAGGTTGTTGAGTCACTGTTGCCGTCGTGCCCGTCGTTTGCCAAGATGAGGGTATCGAGCCGTACGTGTAACTGTGCGAGTGGTCCATGTCGACCGATTCGTGATTTCGCTTGCCGTTTGCCTTGTTGCTTTCGTAGAGAGATTGGCTCGAGGTTGGGACAGATCGATAGGCCCCATGAGAGCCAGCCGCCGAAAATGTTCGAGTCATTACCGGTGCGTGTGAGTTGTCGCCGTCCAGATGTCTCGAATCCTGTAATGATCAGTCAAAAGGGCCAGTGTGCCAGTCACCAAAAGAGAAAGCTCCTACAAGAGGCCCGAGACCTGAGTCGTGAGCCAGAGCCAGATCCATCCCTGCCAGGTCCTTGTGTACGCAGCGAGGTGTCGTGCCGGTGGTGGTGAGGTTGGTGCCGATAATGTCGCCGGAGTGTGCTGCTGTGCCGTGAGTCCAGGCTCCGATATGCCCATTCGGCCAGCCGAATTGCAAGGGCGTGTCGTCCAGTTCCGAAGTGCCGATAGAGTGAGACATAGTGTTCGGTCAGTGAATAACTCAAATGTCTATCTGCCACAGCGATGTACGTGGGGCTAAGAACAACTGTATGAGTGGCGAGTGTTGGGCGTGCGTATGTTTAATGGTAATGCTACCAATGGTTCTGAAGTCGAAGGAAAATGACGAGGCGAAGGGGAACTCGTGTATAAGAGCTCGACTCAACCCTGCTCGGTGAGATCAGAAGGACGGCAGCAGAAGGTTGTCTTGATGCGCAGGAAGCAAACCGCAGGCCAAGACGACACTAGACGGTCAAGGGTGCGGGAAGTTGGCAGAGAATGGGAAGGCAGCGAATCACGAGCGGCGGGCGCGAATGAAGCGCTGGCCGCAGCTTCCTGGTGTCGAGCTAGCCATGCTGGGATCGCACCGCACCGCAAGATGCACCACTGGCACTCTTCGCACCCGACAGTCGCAGGCTAAAGTCATGGGCTATACAGCACCCACGCACCTCACTGCGAGTAGTTGAAAATGGCACAATCATTATACAAATAATGCAGTGCGGAGCGGACCATGTATACAGACGATGCAAACGAGCGAAGCCAGACGAGCCTGGTGATCGAGGCCGTCTCTGCTAAACTCCTGGTGCTCTGTGTCTGATCATGTCGCGCTCATCTCGCTCAGATTTGGAAACATCCCAGTGGTTACGAAGCTTTTCCTCCAGATCTGTCCAGCAGCCGAGATGCGCCCCCTTCTTCGAGCCATCTGCAGCTCGAGCTTTCATCATCTAGCTCTCGTTACGGCAACAAGGACCAAGGAGGCTGCGTATGCACTCGTTCTACTACTGGTGCGATTGCGCTGGGGCGTATGTGCAAGTATACTGTATGCCTTCGCACAGGATGCTGGCCCATGTCTGAGCAGACATCCTCGCATTGCCGTCTGATTGGAGACGCGGCTGCGGAGCGTCTGAAGTCTCACCGTTGCGTCAGCTCCAGGCACAGTTTCCGACAGATGGTCTAGCGATGCGATCGTCCAGGTCTAGATTGCAAATAGTCGCACGATCATCCCGACTTCATCTCAAGCCTGGCGCGTCTGACGCCGAACTCACGTTTGACGAGCACTTTCGTACTACCTTGCACCGGAACGACTTCAAAATTGGTGGCCTTCATTTCAGCAGTAGGTCGACAAAGCCTCGGTGAACCAGCTCACAGCGAGAATCCCGGGCGATGGACCAGAAAGTCCTCACTGGTCAGAGATTGAAAGACGTCTTCGAAGCTACAACCTTGGACTAATCACTGCAGGAACTCCAGCCAAAATGGGAGATCAGAAGCTCTATGCTACTTGAGACGACAACGTCCAGCTTGAGGTGTGCGCGCAATCACTCAAGGCAAGACCATGAAGTGACATGGAGTAAAATTGCAGCACCAAAAAAAGATCCCCTTCACTGATTCATGGTCACCCGCATCAGAGCTTTGAAGTATATACACGCCTTCCTGAGCAATCTCGGAATCGTGCTTTGATCGGTGCATTGAAAATGGACCACAACTAGACCTCTTTCTACAAAGCAGCATTGGCCAGTGCGACTGCCTGTTTGATCTTCTTAATTGGATTGCGAGTCCGCCGCGACGCGAGATTCTTAGCTTTCTTGGATATCGGCGCGGGCTCAAAATTGTCAATCTCTTGAACGTCCTCGTCTTTCCAGTCATATCCAGAATCGCCAGTTACGGCAGTATGACTGCTGTACTCGCTTTGAGGATAGCCCATGCTGCTGCCACCTCTTCCGCTGGCGCTAGTAGTGCTCCCAGGCGGTCGAAGTACCGACTCGACAGCGCCGTCTTCCGGAGCTGGCAGAAGCGGCAATTGCATTCCACCATCTGAATTGCCCAGTATCAACGACTCTTTACGATCTGGCATGATCACGCCGGAAACAGAGCCCGCAGAGCTCCTCGATAGCCGTGCCAGTCGGGCAATTCCTCTTTCCCTAAATGTCTCTTCCGTCTCGACAGGCGGAATGAGCGGCTTTGAGACGACTAGATTCCTCGATAGAGCTTCCCTGGCCATCGCTATAATGGCAAGATCTGAAGACAGCCCAGTCGGTGGCGTACTGAAGCGTTCGGTCCCCTCTTCCATCCCAACTTCCTCGGTATCTAGACTTTCATTCACAGACTGCATAAACTGCTCGCCTCCAAATCCAATCATTTCATCATCGAAGTCGTCGAAAAAATCGCAGATGTCATCCACGACAGCGTCGTCGCTCCGCCTTCTCGGGATTGCCAGGGCATGTTGATACACCTGATCGACGGCTTCCTGGAAGGGTTCCAGATTTGCAACTGAATTCTTGCGAGGCACAATACTCGGTTTCAGCAATTTGATGGGCCCGTGCAGGTATAGTGTAGGCTTCCATGCCGTTAACTCAGGCGGAGTTACGGTCACGACCGACCCTCCTCGCAGGTGAATTTGCGTTGTGAGTGGCGTGGAGAGGCCTGAGGCTTGAGGTACGTTCTCCTGAGCCATTGAGTCTTCTGGAATGGCAGCGAGGCCTAGGCCTGCGCTGGGGGACATAGAAGAGGAGTCCTGTCCCATTCTACCATTCTCTGAGATCTGAGCGAGAGGACTTCTTCCTGATCCCGCAGATTTTCGGTACCTCGACCTTCTTGGAGAGGTTGGAGAGTACTGGAGCAGCTCTGTCGGTGTATGGCCTCTTGTTGATGGCGTTTGCGGCAGGTCGCCTTCAAGAAAGCTGAGTCTTGGCGGTAAGTTGATTCGATACATTGCTGATTCTCTCATCTTGGTCGCCTTCCCATTTCCATATATGAGCTCTTTGACAGGGAAGAATCCTGTGTCGAGGAGCATGCTCATAGTCTCACCTTTTCTCTTTCGTCTGCTGCTGATCTGCCCATCAGAACTGAGAGGTGGTCTGGAGGGCTTCACAACAGGATTTCTCTTGTTCCTCGTCACCTCGTCAAGATCAAGCAAAACTGCTCGTAGCGACGAAGCTGTCTTTCCCCTGTGGAGAGCAGGTCTCTTCGTAGCACTCAGAAGGTAAGTGTCCAGGGAGCGCGCAGACGCTTTCGATACATGTCGCGCCTTTAAACCGGGACTGCGTGGCCCTTGTCCCAAGTTCAGATTATTCCGAGCACGGCTCGTCACTCGGTCCAGGGAAGGTGGTGCGGTTGAAGGTCGCGCGAGAGGAACAATGGGAAACTCGAACAAGGTCTCTGGAGCGGTCGAGGTAGCTGTGGACGTTGAGAGATGATGACTGCGCTCTCGTCCTCTTTCGATGAGCTCTTGCACCTGGGTAACCATTGTACCATCCGTTCTTCTATTGGCCAGAGCTGAAATGTGAGGTCTAGATGCTGACATTGATGTCGACTTCGACGAAGCGGCTGGTCGTAAGTCGGTGATCTTTGACGCGGAGTTGGTCTTCAGATTGGGCGATTGCGAAAACAAGGGAGGGATATAGTCTCTCTGGTCTGGTCCGTTCTGCGACTCAATGGTCCCTCGCCTTGCCGATGAACTGTCGGGGATTGGCGGAGGCGGCATAGCTGGTGGGGAATGCGGAGCATTTGATGGTCTTTCTGCAAGATGTGCTGATGGGCTAAGCCTTCGGACAATAGGAGGTGACATGGGCGGCAAGAAGAGCTCGCTTGAGGGTCGTGGCGGTCGTTTTGGTGGAGGCCCGCGTGCCCTTTTCGATGTCTCTGGTGAAGACTGCAAGCCTGGGGTCAAGATTGGGAGATTGGGCGTCGTCGATGCTCTCGGTAGGCCCAATTCGAATCGTCTGCTTTTTCCACGTGGCGCTGGTGGTGGTGGAGTACTCGGTGGAGGTGATGGTGGAGGTGCAAGCTGAGAGACGTACGCACTCCCCAAGAACCGTGAGTTTTTCTTTGCAGATATGGTGTTCTGAGCGCCGCTTCGATCGAAAATTGATCGACTTGCTTTTACGCCGAGCTCTGTGCTGCTTCCACGATTATTGAGCACGGAGTGTGGTTGTAGAACCACATGTCTGCCTTCGGCATTGACCGTGTCCAATGCTTTCGATGGCAGAGGCAGATACATCCTGCGTCTGACGGAAGACCACGCGGTGAATTGTACTTGGTGATCATGTCGCCCGCAAGCGCAACCTGGAGCCGACAGGTTACTAAATTGGCAGAGAGCGATTCTTTGTCTACTTTCCTGCGGCAAGCTTTCGCGATGCACAAAGATAAGTCCATCCTTCATTCCACGCGGCTCCAAGTCTCCGGATCCGGCCCGTATTGCTGGTCACGATTTCGCTAGTAGCCAGTGACATTTACTGCGCAAGATGACACTTTGGGAAGCTTGTACAGGAGTAGCATTTGTGCGGCTGGCTTGTGGATAATCTATACAACATATCTTCCGAGTGAGCCTTGAGTGTTTGATTATTGCCTGTGTCAGAGCAAATTCTTCGGTCATATCAAAGCATAGTCTTGAGCCGCTCGTGCGCGCCGACATTTCCTTGAACCCCTTCAAACCAACAAGCTTACCTGGACATTGTAGTAGCTAGCAGCAGCGGCTCGGCGGCAAATGCGACAGAAGACGATATTTCCAGCTTCACGTCATCAACTTTCCGAGAATGGAGTTCGCAGTGCTGCTGGACAAGTCGACTCAAGTTCGTTAAAGGCCTGGACTGTGTTGAAGACCGTAGTCGTCCAAGTCTCGGTATGTGTTGGGCCGAATGTAACTTTTCCCGGTCCCACAGTTGTCGAGGATCGTATTGCGATCACCGGCTCTTTGCAGCGAGACACTGCAGCTCCACAGAGGATGTGGTTGTGGTTGACATCTGGTGCCAGGTGATTGCTGCCAATTTGCCTTCTCTCAACCCTCATGTACCAAGGGATCTCGAAACCTTCAAGCTCGCTCCAGGGTATTATGCCATGGCCAGTCGGTTGAAAGCACGTCGCCTTAAGGAGCAGAAACGCTGGTATCAGAAGCAGCAGATATGCCAAATTGTTTGATATCGCTCGATCAATAGTTCTGAATCTGTTGAGAGCATCATCTCTGTTTCGGTGCCACCGATAGTAGTTATACACTTGATGGGCTCTCTTTGCGAACCTTCTACCACGCTCTTGCCAGTATCGAATGCTGCCATTTTGAAGGACGTCGCGCAGATGATGCCTAACATAAGGTCCAATCGTGCCGCATATCTGATAGGTTATGTAGACAGTTCCAACGCAGACTGTCACGTACAGAGAAACATAGAAGAGTGGAACGACGATCCCGAACCATAGAAGAATTAGAAGTGATGTGAATTGTCCCAAAGCCGCCTGTCCGACTTGACCGAGGGGCTGTGGAGAATCTCCTATTGGGGCTTTGAAAGAAGATAGTTTCGTTGGCGATGTGTAGCTGGTTGTGGTAGCTTTAGCAATGGCGGTCCGGGGAGTCGTGGCATAAAGTCTTGATATCCGCGCGTTGGCTAAATTTTCAGAGTACGCTTGCTGATATATATCCTGAAGCCGTAGCGTCGTAGCCGCTTCTGCGGCCATTTTGTGGTGTCTCTGCTGTGATGCATGGCTGGCTGAGTCCCGGTAAAGTGGTCACTAAGGTCGTCTTTGTTCTTCACATTGCTTTGACAAGCTGTAGGTCTTGCGAAAGGTGAAAGGAAGCGCCGCCGGATACGAATACAGTAACTACCTCAGTACGGACGTCCAGTGCTAGCCATTGTCAGCAAGCTAGGTGAGGTCAACTCACAAAAGCACAGTGGGCACGACATCGCATGTGGCCGAGCATCTCGACGCTTAAGTAGTCAACGCAGTCGTGAAGCTCTGACCTGAGGCCTGTAATCTGCATGCTCTCTCGACATTCAAAGCACAAATCACGAAGACGTTCGTGAGTGGACAACGGCGGTTTGTCTAGGGAAACGATTGGGAGACTGTTGGCAGCTGTTTTGTGTGAAATACTTTCCACAAGCATGAGACCACACCGAGCTCCTATCGATTCGCTCACACCATGCTGAGGAACCCACTCGTGACGAAAGGCTTGTAGAACTAGTTCGAAAACGCTGCAGCACTTGTCCTGTCCTCTTTTTCACGGGAACTTCTTCACTGCACTCTTGATAAGATCGTGGACATAGCGATAATGACACATTTCCAGAGAACATGTTGATGTTCTGGCGAGATGATTTCCATCGGCAACGTGACAATGTTTACTAATACAGCTCCTTCCCTACCACCCGCAGCAACACGGCGACGGCGATTCCGGTCGGGCGCGGTGAGTGAGAGTGAGCTTGTCATGCTGCAGGTAGCGCATCCTCAGCCGCAGCCTCCACTACTGTCTCTCTGGCCATGCGGCGAGATCTGGCATGCTACGTCGACCTAGGTGCCTGTCATTGTATCCTGAATTTGGCAGCCTGACCGCCGTGGACTTGCTTCCTTCCCTAAAGAAATAATTGTCACTCCGGAGATCGTGTTATCCTCCATAGCCACAGAGAAGGAATGGGTTGACTCCAGGCGATTGCACATACCACACGTAAGCGGACCACCACTTCGAACATTGCCATCCAAACGAGGCGCATACGACACAGCAAGTCTTTCTGGCCAAGCGTGATTGCTTAAACGTCCCGTTGTGCGTCAATCTACTCGCAGCCATGCCCGAAGCGAGAGACGAATCGCCAGGCGACGACTACTTCAACGATCTGTCACAGCAGCCTTCGCAGCAAGCCGAGACCGAGGCGAATGGCGAGCGTCGCAACTCACAAGAAGCCGAGAATGAGCAGGTACCCAAGCCAAAGAGGATCGCGTGTGTTTTGTGTCGCAAGAGGAAGTTGAAGTGCGACGGCGTGAAGCCTGCGTGCGGTACTTGCACTCGGCTCAGTCATGACTGTTCATATGATGAGGTTCGCCGAAAGAGCGGGCCTAAAAGAGGTTATGTGAAGGCTCTTGAGGCAAGGCTGGCGCAGGTGGAGACTTTGCTCAAGACGCAGGACGAACCTTCTACGACGAGCAATAAGGACGTTCCAACGCGTCCAAGGCCGAATGGAAGAGCAGCCGATACAGGCGCCGCAAATGGAACAAGCACGCATGTGAACATGGCATCGCATATGGAAAACGGTGGGGCTCAGCAAGACATATTGGGCCAGTCGACTTTCTCACTCTCTGCACTCGGACCTGGCGCTTCTGGTGAACATACGACGTCAGAGGATGAGCCGTTTCCTTGGGAAATGATTGGACTTGGTCTTGACGAACCTCTTCCCACTCAGAACGTTGTGAACGAGCTCAACACAATCTACTTTGAGAAAGTCCATCCTTCCTTGCCAATGATACACCGACCGCGCTACTATGCTGCCATGAACCTTGCGCCTCACATGCGACCGCCAGTTTGTCTACGCTATGCAATGTGGGCGAATGCTGCAGCTGTTTCCGATAAATATGATGGCCTCCAAGAGCATTTCTACCAGCGCGCAAGGAAATACATCCAGCAGGATGAAATGAAAGGTCATGGTGAATCTATGATTACTGTTGCTCATTGCCAGACATGGGCACTGCTTGCGACCCATGAATTCAAGCTCATGTATTTTCCACGCGCTTGGATGTCTGCAGGTCGCGCTTGCCGCATGTCGCAAATGATGGGTCTGCATCGACTTGACGGGACAGGACTTGATGTGAAGCAGTGCCTGCCACCTCCGAAGGACTGGACAGAAAGAGAGGAGAGACGACGAACATTCTGGATGTGCTTTTGTGTAGACCGGTATTCCAGCATCGGTACCGGCTGGCCGATGACGATAGAGGAGAAAGACATCATGACTAGCCTGCCAGTGGAAGAGGACGCGTTCGAGTTCAGCAGGCCCACGAAGACAAAGTCTCTGTTTGACTCCTTGGATCCTTCAGGCCCTCAAAATTTGTCTTCATTCGCAGGCGTGATTCTCATGGCTTGTCTTTTTGGGCGCAATCTTACGCATCTGCATAGACCAAGTCCAGACGACCATGATGATGACCTAAACGGCGATTTCTGGAAACGGCATAGGAGCATGGACAATATTCTTCTGCATACCGCACTCGCGTTACCAGACCCTCTGCGACTACCGTCGGGACTGAATAGCCCTAATACGGTGTTCATGAACATGAACATCCACACATCAACCATTTGTTTGCACCAAGCTGCAATCTTCAAGGCCGACAAGAACCGAATGCCGGCAAGGATCTCTGCGGAGAGCAAAGTCAGATGCATAACCGCCGCTGCTGAAATTGCGAGTATTATGCGACAAATAAGCCATCTGGACTTGTGTGCGATGAACCCATTCATCTCATTCTGCCTATATGTCGCAGCAAGGGTGTTTGTTCAATATCTGAAGTCCAGACCAAAGGATGCTCAGGTCAAAGCCTCGCTTCAATTTCTTCTGTCTGCTATGCACGCCATTAAGAGGAAGAACCCATTGACTGAGTCGTTTTTGGTACAGCTGGATGTTGACCTGGAAGGTGCCGGGCTAGAAGATTCAGCGCAGCTTCGATCCCAGATGAAGAGCATGTCTTCCACCTCTCCTCACAAATCACCAGGTTGCCCCATGTCAGAATACCTTGGGATGGACAAGGTGGCCTCCACATCAACACCGACGTACGGTGATTCTGGTCTCGCCGCCTACAACGTTCCGCATCAGCACGCAAGTGATGTGTCTGCTGCGCCAGCGACGGCACAGAACAGCGGCGGCGGTATGTCTCAATTTGAGCTTCCAAATCGACAACGGACTGGTGGCACACCCGGCTCTGTGAACAGCGCCGGGATGTATCAGAGTCCGCATAACACTGACCCGTTCAATCCCGAAATGGATACCAGTCCTGATGCAAGTGGTGATCAACAGACTCCAAATTCCAGCACCAATTCGCATTCTAACCACAATCCTTCCTCGCGCACTTCCAACACAGGATACTCGCCCCAGAATCAGCAATTTCAAGACGTGAGTACTGGCGGTATGCAGATGGATGCTTCAGCATTCGCCACTATGCTGGACCCGAGCGACCCCAGCTTATCAGCTGATTTTGACATGAATCCCTTTCCTGCATCTTCAGTCGATCAGCAGCAGCAAGGCTTCGTGCTGCCTCAAACGTGGTCTGGAATGGGTTCCACAGGTATGACGCCTGGACCAACTGGAATGACACCTGGAGCTTCTACTGGCATGACGGCTGGAATGAATGATATGATGGCCTCAATGACGGATGCAGACTGGAACCAAATGATGGAGTCTTTCACTGCAAGCGGCTGGGATGCGGGGCTAGAACACAACCACAGCATCCAGGAGGTTATAGGCGGCAGGAGGTTGTAATTGTTAGTATAGCTTTGCGGCGGTTGGAGAAGTACTTGTGCAGGTCAAAGTGCCTGATTAACTATGGTGGGCTTCTACTGGATGGGAAACGAGAGATACCAAAGGTCTTTGGCGTTATCTGATGGGCATTTGCTCACTCACCTCACGATATGGCTTTTACGAATAAGAACATTTCACGCTCTCAATCTGGAATGCCAGAGGCTGAAGTAATATGGATGAACCTCAAATCACACTCGACAAACATCGTCGATACTCAATATCAGTGTCGCTTAGCGCGCGCTCACTCAATGCAATCCTCCGCTGCTACTGAGGCATGATCGAGTGATCGCATGCAACAGGCTTCGTTCGGAATGATAACATGCAACTTGCCACGACCCTTGAAAACAACCAGACCAGGGCTCTGAAGAGCTCGCTTGTGATGGAACCTGATCACATTCAGGGTGGACCAATGTGACAGAGACGGAAAACTGCATGATTGGACCCAACAGACACCTTGCGGGTGGGAAAAAGGCATTCATTGATCATGATGCCCGACGAGCGAGGAATAATAGCGTGAGGGGAAGCAGCGAATATGGCCTGAACGGGCCTTGTCGAGCAGACGTGTTTGCTTCGCGGCTGGACTCATCCATCTCACATGCCTGTCAGCATTTGCTTGGTCGCTCTGCCGAGCTCCGATGGAAAGGTGGAGACGAGGTCATCTGCCGCTGTCGAAGGCATGTTGAATGGGGACGAAGGACGCCTCTCAACCCTCGAACCTTGTCTAGATAGACGAATAGATTGACGAACGACAGGGCCTTGTGGTGTGCAATCGCGTGGTTGACATGGTGCGTCGAGCATGCTCATCAATAGTCGACGGCCGGCTCAACTGTGCGCGAGCACACTAGAACGAAGCAGGATATTTGGTCCGCAGATGCTCCACTTGCCGATTCAGCGCGGCTTCTGGACCGCTGCGCCGACGGAAGTGTTGCTGTGAGGTCGCCGACTCCAGCAGAATGTCTTTTGAATCAGAAAAGCTGTGAAGTCACTCATAAATATCAAGAGCAGTGGTTGCTGTCTTCAGCCCGAGGAGCAACGCCGGCTCAAAGTTACCTCTCGCTTGCTGACTGTCTTAGTCTGCGATAAATTAGGCTGAGCGGGTCAGGTCTAGCCTCCAAGTCGGCTCGGTTCGCCCCAGCGTGCATGTCCTTACGCGAGCCTGCGCACGACTGTCATAGGCGGCATCGACAAATTAAAGCCTCGGGCTACAACCTAGATACAAGGCAGCGCAGCACGCTAGAGCTCGCAGCAAGCGTGACGTTCAGGCCGAATCCGAATCGGATGAAGGTGGATGACAGGTCGAGCTGCGAGAGTGTGTGCGACTTCACAGTCGTCCTCGAGCGCGAGTGCAGCTGGCCAGCATGAGCGACAGCAGGATGCAGCCACACCCGCCGACCGAGCAGCAGAACTCGTCTCAAGCTCCTGCGCCAGTTAACTTGCCTCCCATCCACCATTTTCCGCCGCAACAGCCAGCGATGCAGTCGCAGCCGCCCTCCTACACCGCGCCCATGAGCAGCAATGGTGCGCCGCCGCCGCAACATCCTCAACCGTACCCTCCACCGCAGTACCAATATCAAAATGGCGTACCGCCCGCAATGCAGGCCGGCGTGGCGGGTAATGGACAGAATGGGTTGATGCGCATCCCTCTACCACACGCGCAGCTGGACTCGCGACACATGTCCGGTGGTAGACACAAGAAGGAAATAAAACGGCGCACGAAAACTGGATGCTTGACCTGTCGTAAACGGCGTATCAAGGTGAGTGAGTGAGTGTATATCGAAGTGGTGCAGCGCAGCGCTGCGATGTACGCGATGCGAGGCGGTCGCGTCTGCGGAAAGAAGCGAGCGAACGGGCTAAATCAAGCGAGACCTTGTTCACTGCACACATCAACAAGAGCAACACCAGCAACAGTATTTCCACCTGGCACCACCGCTGACCACCACACAGTGTGACGAAGGCCAGCCCACGTGCCGCAATTGTTCCAAGTCCAAGCGTGAGTGCTTGGGCTACGATCCCATCTTCAAGTCACAACCAAGCCCTGCCAACATCCAGCCAGCACCCACAGGCAACCCAGCGTCGTCTGCTTCACATCCAGGGGCAGGCGATCCATATCATCAGGCTCCGCAAACGTTTCCTGGAACGGGCGGTACCTTCATACATACTGCTGCTGCTGGATCGTCAGCACCTCCGGCCTACGCATACGCCTCATTAGACCCTGCGCTGTCCAGTGGCGACCCATCGGCACACATGGCGCACAATAATTATCCGCATGCTCTTCAGATGCAGCGAAAAGGTATGTATGACGACCGAATCGTGGCTGAAAATACCATCTGACATGCTCTCAGTCAGGGTGATACCTATGGAAGATCTTTTCGCGCTCAATGATATTCCGCCTCGCTACGACTCCAGAGAAGCGCCACAGCCTCTGTCCCCTCCAATTCAAGAGGAACTGGAAACTTTCGTCAGATATCACTATGTTGCCGGCCTCGATCGCGTGCTCGAAACCACCTGGTACTCGCAGCGAGGATGGTCTCATCTACAGCGCGATACGGTGCTTCTGGACTTTGTTGCTCAATGTGCTGAGCAGTTCAAGCAGCGCGACGAAGCCAGCGAGAAGCTGAGGACATCGCTAGAAGCACGTCTTGTGTGGCAATTAGCAATTATGCCTCGCACAGCAGCACAACAAACAAATGGTGCTGGAATCGGTGCAGACCCGCTGCTCCAAGAAGTATTGCCTCGCATTGAAATTCTTGAAAACTTACTCACCGGCCAATTTCTCGACCCTAGCAGAATACCCCCACCGCCACAACAACAACAACCACAGCCTGGCCAGGAACCTGCTGCAGCAAATCAAAAATACAACGAAAGATCCTTCTGGCATCACCTAGGCCGATTTGTTTCTCTCAGAGACGACACTACATCAGTACAGAAGGAGGTTGACGACACACTGAACATAATGAGAAACATCCTGAGCATGCTCGAAAACCGAGACGTACTCTATTCCATCGCAATTGGACGACACATAGGTGGAAGGATGCCTGACTTCCATCCACAGCGACACCTAGTGGCGTCGAATAATGATCCTAACAACCCAGTCACAAAACTCAGCATTGCACACAGCTTCGTGGAATCAGAAGACCAGCGAGGTACGACGCAAGTCATCCAGAGAATCTGCTCCATGGCCATAAGAGGGTGGATACTTTCAAAACGATGATGAATGAAACATGGCCACAGTTCCTTCACTACATTTCGGAATTCGGTTTGCGCCACTGGAGAACCGGACTCTGGCAGGCGCATCTTTTCTTTTTTGCTGGGAGATACCATTTGAGAAATTAATGTAAACTTACCGCTGCTCATGATGGCTACAGTTGCCAATTTTCGGTTCCTCGAAGAACATATTGAATCTGTTTACCCGTGACTCAGTTGTCTGCTGCTCTTAGTATTCTGTGCTTCCATGTTTTATCTTGTCTGTCTTGGAGAGTTTTGAGCAGACAATCTTACACTGGTCTGGTGCTTGAGACCATTGCCATCGTCAAGCGAAGAAAGCATGGTCAAGATACATGTGAGTCTGCGGAGTTGCTTGTGCGAATCTTGGGAACAAGTACGACTTTCAGGTATTCATGTGTGAAGCATTTCTACGTAGGCAATGACAGGTCTGCACGTACGATCATGACATCCACGATTGATTTTGAATGAAGTTGACTTTCATACTCATGCTATACCCGTAGTGTCTAACCAACGCCCGGAATCATGCTGAGCCGCCGAAGTCCGCTGAGTAGCTGCCCCGAAACTCCTTGCCCTTTAGAAAACCAGTAAAAACGCCCCGTGAATCGATCCAAACACGAGAAGCTTCGAGTGCCAGACCTATTCTGTCGACGATGATGTCGCAACGCATCATACTGATGAAAAGCATAGGATAAATTGCATGTGCTCGTAAGGCACTAGCAACTTCGGATGAGAAAAATGCTCAACCCGCCATATTAACGCCGAACAAACCAGGATCCAATGTGAGTGAGATCCTTACACAGAAGCCTCTGTGTTCGCCCGCCTTGAAGTCCAGCGAGCGTCTGAGGCTTGACAGGCGAATTTCGCCATGTCGTAGTTCAACATCTGGCCAAATGTCTATGACCGAGGAGCCTTGACGTTGTCGAGATATGTTGGAGCCCACTTCTTGGCCCACTGACGCAGTACTATGGATGCTGGGATATGTTAGCGGGATGTGTTCCTCGAAGCGACAACGTGATTAGAGCTTACCCTTCAAGAACTTCTTGGAAGCATACTTGCGGAAGAATGCCTCATGCACGACAGGTGAGTACAAATAGTCAACCATCAGCTTGAAGACAGGCTGGATATCAGCCTCGGTGTAGCCAGCATACTTGGCAAGAGTCGCGTCCCATTCGCCACGGTCCAGAGCAAGTCGAGCAAGGTACATGGCGGCGGCAGCCACTTGGGAAGGAGGATACTTCAGAAAGCGGTGGTCGAGGCATCCGATCTCGAGCAGGTACTTGCCCAGGGTGCGCGTCTGGATGTCGTAGTTATCGGCTTTTGAGATGCGACGAAGGAAGTTCATCGGGTTGGGGTACGAGAGATCGTAATCGAGGGTGGACAGGACGAAGCGCTCCGCAGACAAGATCTCTGTGTCCTTGAAGCCATCATCGGCAACGTGGACGAAGTTCTGAACGTGCGGTGAGAGGACTTCTTCGTACTTGGACGCGATGAACATGGCAGTGACACCGACCAGTTGGAGGCGGTCGAGCTGGACAACCTTGCAGGACAGGAAGCGGTCGATGATGTTGACAGCCAAGAAGAGTGTTTCTGGCAGGAGTCTGAACCTAGCATGCACTTCGAGGAGCCAGTCGACAAGGATACCGCGCATCTTCCATTCCAGCTCGCCTTGATTATCCATGTAGTCAGGGTTGGGCAGTGTGGCAATCTCAAGGTCCTTCATGTAGTCGAAGATCTCGTGGACATACTCAGCAACCATGAGTGGGTCGTCAAGGTCTTCAGTGTCGAGGTCCTTGGCTTCCTTGATGAGCTGCTCAAGTGACTTTTCCTGCTCGTACTCGTCATCATCGAGCTCGATAGGTTCGCTCAGCATGGACTTGACAGAGGGTCTCTTCTCGACCTTGGACTTCGCGCCATTGGTTGGTGGTGGTACGTTCTCAGCATCGTCATCGTCATCAAGGTCGTCCTCCACTACTGCAGCACGCTTCGGCTTGGTCGATGAGGTGTTGCGCTTCTTGCTTGTTGGTCCAGTTCCAATGCCAGAGCCGCTGTAAGGTCGCTTCAACTCTGATGACGCGTTGTTGGAAGTCTTTGGGCCGAGTGCAGTACGAGTTGATGTGGAACGCGCTGGTTGCTTCTGGATGCCAGCAGGCTTCGCGGTCTTGGAGAGAGTACCCTTTGACAGAGTGTCCTTCGCGTTGCCCTTCTCAGCCAGCGGCTCCTTCTTCGCGACGTTGCTGACGTCTCCCAGTGCGGTCCTCTTTCGTGCAGCAAGGGCGCCGTTAGTGGTTGCAGTAGTACGCGTCGTCGTCAATGCCTTCTTTGGGGGATCTCCAGCAGAGGTTGTCTCCAGGGCGGCAGCCTTTGCACGCGTGAGACGTGTAGTGCCGGTTGCATCTGCATTCTCGTCGGTCACCGTCCGTCGAACTGTTCGAGCCTAAAATGATATCAGCCAAGACTGGATGGGAGACGGCGACGACGAGCTCAAAAGCGTGCAGAACGTGACTTACGGGCGGCATTGTATGTGATGTAGAGGTATTATGAGTAGATACGCGTATGCTGGTGGGTTAATAGCACACTTGAGTGCCAGTGGGAGTGTGTTTCAGCGGTCTATCAAAGTCTGAGGTCAGTTGTTTTGGTCAGGCATATTTCGACGGGCAGACGCGGCATCGCTCACCTATCGTGCTCCAATGCTGGCCAGGAAGGTGGTTTCGTGGTCAGGGAGCTGCTCGCGGCCGTAAAGTGTCGTTAAGGGTGACTTGGACTCGTATCAACATGAATTGCATGCAATGCACGGCGCGGATGGATGCTGCGGGAGCCGGAGGGTGATGGCTGGCGGCGGGAATGAAGATGCTGGCAGTAACACGTCTCGCACGACTCCAGGCCAGTGACGGAGAGCTGCTTGCGCGGAAGTCTGCAGCGGGTGGTGTCGAGGAGGTAGATGGGTTGGTTGTGGTGGTAGTGGGCGGGCGG
>JAASFE010005790.1:206629-243004 GCA_013365205.1 Pseudocercospora cruenta
GATCGAGATTGTCGCGAGTACGACGCCAGACAATGTCGCTGCAACAGTTGTAGTCGATGCGTGCTCGAGATGTTCGCTGTCGCCGTCTCGTGATGTGAGCAAATTGCAGACGCGAAATGAGAGCGACGATGATGGTGATGATGCGGGTTTTGCGTGCGCGCAGGCTCAGGCTAGTTCTGCTGTTGCGAAGAGCAACGCCCAGAAAGAAGAAGCCACTGCTCAGCAATTAAATGAGCCACACACACACACACACACACACGCCAAACATCGTGATCGCGGAAAGGAAAGGGAGCAGCCGAGCCGAAGCTCCAGCATCCTTGAACCTTCTCTCTTTCACTTCCATCACTTCAATGCCGTCTCGCCGTCACTTGCAACAACGACTCTCACAATTGAAGGCGCTGAGTGTCCGCTTTGACGCCGCGCAGTCTGCTGTCCCCTCGAAGCCTGGCCGTCGCTTCGTCGAGTTGCCACGATGCTCCAGCCCCGCCTACGACCAGTTTGCTTCCAATGCCGCAATCTCCTTTCTGCTTTTCGACACACCTATGCCACCGCGGTAGAGAAGCCTGTGCCGGCGTCGAGCACCACCCAGGATGTCACATCTTTCTCCCCGCCATCCTCATCGCCAATGAGGAACAAAGGCGGCTTCCAATTGAAGACATACAAACCGCGCACTCCAGGTGTGCGACATCTGCGAAGACCCATCAACGACCATCTCTGGAAGGGCAAGCCGCATCGGCCGCTCACATTTCCCAAGATCGGCCATGGCAAAGGTGGAAGGAATAATTCGGGTAGAGTGACCATGAGACATCGCGGTGGAGGTCATCGAAGAAGAATTAGAACTGTCGATTATATCCGAGCCGCGCCTGGAAAGCATTTGGTGGAGCGCATAGAATACGATCCGAATCGTAGTGCGCACTTGGCACTGGTGACGAATCTGAAGACCCAGAAAAAGAGTTATATCATCGCTGCAGAAGGTATGCGCGCCGGTGATATGATCGAGTCTTTTCGCGCAGGCATTCCGAGTGAGCTTTTGAAGAGCATGGGCGGAGTCCTCGATCCAGGTATGTTGGCAGCAAAGACGGCCTTCAGAGGCAACTGCTTGCCCATGCACATGGTGCCCATGGGCACACAGGTCTATTGTGTTGGCTCGCAGGGAGATGGCAAAGGAGCAGTGTTTTGTCGAAGTGCCGGCACATTCGCTACTGTTGTCGCAAAAGAGGAAAGAGGGAAGAAAGTTGTCGATGTCACAGTCAGACTACAAAGCGGCGAGGTGAGGAAGGTTCACAGAGATGCGTGCGCGACTATCGGTGTGGCGAGCAACCCGCATTGGCACTTCAGACAGTTGGGCAAGGCTGGTCGAAGTAGATGGTTGAACATCAGGCCTACGGTGCGTGGTGTGGCTATGAACGCTGTCGATCATCCTCACGGTGGTGGACGTGGAAAGAGCAAGGGTAATGTGCATCCTGTGTCGATATGGGGTACTCCGGTAAGTTTCGAATGCCTTCTGGCTCATTCAAGTTCTCTGACTGATGTGGATATCAGGCCAAAGGTGGATATAAGACGCGCAAGAAGCGCAATCCTAACCAATGGGTTGTCCAGGAAAGGCCTCGCAACCAGGGCAAGCGAAGGGCCAAGAATTAGAGTTGCTCTATGTGTACAAATACTACATGTCACAATACATGGGAAACTTCTCCGACGAGCGACCTCCTAGCTCGAAAAGTCAGACTGCACTTCCCCCCAGCTTGTCAAACGCAGCTCTTGCTTCCCTTGCAGGCATATCTCTAGTGAACGGATTGCTTCCTTTTATGCGGTTCTGCCCGTTTCTCCCTGGGCGCTCTACCGTGGGTAGTTCTTTCCCACGATGATTGCCTTCCTGTGAATCAGCGGGCACCTCAATTTCGAGAGCGCTTGCCTCCTCTAGGACGCTGAGCATTTTCCACAGTTCGAGCACGGCCCTTGCCCTTGCCCTTGAGTTTTGTCTGGTTAGTGGCTTTCGTACGTCCTCGAGAAGAACTGCCAGCGCTCGCGGACAGACGGTTTTCGTGCCTCGAGTTGTCGCCTCTTCGACCTGCTCGATTTGCAGAGGAGGCAGATGACTCGGCGTCCTCTTGCGGCTCCTGGTCTGTGTCCTCAACATCCGATTCCTCAGCCTCTCCGGTTCGTGGCTCGGGGTCCTCTTGCGGCTCCTGGTCTGTGCCCTCAACCTCCGATTCCTCAGCCCCTCCGATTCGATTCCAGAGCTTCTGATTCTTCGTTCTACGCTCTTGCGCAAGCTTGGTATGGTAAAGATGGCTATAGCCGCTCAACAGGGCCACCTCCAATCGGTAAGCCTGCGATTGCGCTGTCTCCGTCTTAAGACCCCATTCCTGAACTTGAGGCTTCGTTTCTTGAATGTCCATGATTGAATACCGCGGTATCAGTTCACGGTAATGGTAGACGGGCTCTTGGTGTTGTTCATGCGTCGAGAGATCCATGAACAACCAAATGTTCATTGTCGGCGCACCAGGCTGGAAGTATGACGACTGCATCCTCCACGTTTTGACTAGCTTGTCACTACCAGCCCTTTCTTGGATCGGTGTGATGATAGCAATCTGCGGGATCACGTCGATCTCCCTGCTGTACATTCCGCTAGAGCCTCCGTCATCATCTCCCATATACATGAAGTCCAGGATGCACTGCAATTGTATGGGTGAGAAGTTGTTCATAGCGTAAAAGCGCTCTGGCTCACAGCCCAGAGCCAGAGTCTCTATGAAAGCTCTCACGCATTCAGCGTAGGCTGGTGTCGGCTGTCCAATGCTTTCCTCGGAATGTTTTCCTTTCTCGCTGTAGTTCACAAACATTCTGCCCAGAAGCTTGTGAAACGTCAAACGTTTTGAAAATTCTTCGATTAGACAAAACTTCAGCGATTCCAGCACAGCCTCGGGGCCGCAGAGTAGGTGCTCATCAGTCAAGTTTCGTGGCATAAGATAGCCGCTGGCAGTACATTCCTCCAGCTCAAAGATCAAGCTCTCGTCGCCTTCTATACGCCACGATTCGGGGTCGCTGGGAGGACGTTCATCCTTTCGAGGCTCGATTGGCTTGCCGTTCTTGCGTTTGACTCTCGTATCGGGCTCATCTGTTAAATTTCCTGCGGCCTCGCTCCTTGGTGCTTGGCGGCGGACATTGTGAGTTCTCTGATGCTTCTCCTTTGGCACTTCGGTTGGCACTTCGATGATCTCAAAACGTTCTTCCTCCTCTTCATCATCAGTCTCTGGAATCTCAGCATCATCCTGACTGGATGGCGCCTTCAAGCCCCATGCCTTGACTTTGTGTCGGCCTTTACTTCTCCCTTGTTCCCGTAGTTGCCGCGCAAATCCTTGCCACGTTGGTATGACGATGTTCTGAGTTCTATGCAGTTTCCCAGTTTCTTCGTTCCTGTTTGCAACAGCAATTTGTGCTCTACCTTCGGCATTCGTGTCATACAGCCAGATGGTGGTTCGTGTTGGCTCGGCTGGAGGACGAGGCTTGGTCGCAGGATCCAAGACCTCAGCTGTGGCAACGAATCCCCCATTGGTGATGACTTCACTTTTCTTGACTACGCCAAGCTGGTAGATACGGTCTTCCCGACCATTCAGAAAGCCTCGACGGTCCATGAAACCTAGCATGATACGTAGCTGCTGTCGATCAAAAGAGTTGCAGACCAACAGCTTCTCACGTTGCGCGAGATACTCGTCTGATCGAAGACCATGACGCTGTATGATGTCCCAAAGACAAGCTCTTATGTAGCCATCGTAGTGCTCCGTAGGTTCCGCGAGACGCTCTGAATATGATAAGTGAGGCCAGCTTTCGAGCTCGATCTTCTGATCGATATCCCTGAACATAGCTCTCAAGACATCCTCATATCTCACACCACTCCTACATACCTGAAGTGCGTGTAAGGACGTCAGCAAGGCCTGAGGTCCACTGAAAGCAAAATCACCCGATTCTGAATAACTTCCATCGGAGTGCGGGTAGACAGAGTTGTCGATCCAGAACTGCAAAGATTCGATCACCTCTAGCGAGCCTCGAATGCGCCACCCGTTTCGAGATCGAATTGCAACCTCCATGTAAATTGCCGCAGCAGCTCTGGAACACGCTTCTATGCTGCCAAAGATGTCCACAATGGTTTGCATCGCTTGAATAGAGTCACGATTTGCCTCTACCAGCGTGGAGCCTGTCTCTTTAAGATACTCAAGCTTGCTGAGGATAGTGAGCAGTTTGGCAAGCTCTTCTGAGCATGCCTCCCCAAGTCTGTCCGGGTTTACTTGGTCCAGCTCATGCACGATCTCAGCCGATTCCCTCTCAAATACATCAAGGTTCCAAAAGTTGACTACTTCCCAATCTTCAGAGCGTTCATTCATTCGATTGTAGAAGCGATCGACCGCAACAATGATCCGAGGATCGCTCGTGACGAAGCCATTTGCATCCGAGGATAGGCAGTGCTTGAGATCAATCATTTGATCGCAAAGCACATGAAGTGTCTCACGACACCTCGCTTTGATCATTTGAAGTCCTTCGTGCTCATTCTCTTCTACCAATGAGGCTGCACATAGCTCGCCGTCGAGCTTCTCAATATCCCGTCTGTGTCCGTTGAGTTGTTGCAAAAGTGAAGTGATCTCCTCATCTCCCAAGGATGGAACTTCATCGTCGGCCAGCTGAGCTCTCAAAGGTAAGAAAGTAAGATCAATATGAGCGCGGAGGTCTTCCAATCTCAAAGCAAATTCCCGGATGAAGTGTGGGACATTAACATCAAGGATCTGCAATGGGACCGTCGTGAGTTCGTCGCTTCTGCCAGTAGCTTCGTCACTCTGTGTTGATATTCTGGTTTCCAGCCCTCCTGACTCAGAAGGCCCTAACTGTGTCGTGGGACTGTTCAGAAGTCTGTCGTCACTAGTGTCTGATCTGCGAATATTTTCTTGGTCGTTCTGCCATTGCTCGTTGCCAACGTCGTCTCCGTCGCTGACAGCAGGAGCCAGAAGCTGAAGCTGCGCGCGAGCGGATAATATCAATTCGCCAACGATAGATCGAATATTTGTGCTATGCGAGTCGAATCCTGCTCCAATGGCGGCCAAAAGCTCCGCTATTTCTGCTCGGAGTACAGACGCAATTGCTGTTTTTTCATCCTCGGGCAGGGTTTTGACTAGCTCTGTGGACTGATGCAAGGACTTCATACGATGCTGGAACTCGACAATATCGCTTTCCGATGCTTTTGTAATGTTGTGAGCCACTGGACTTTGAGGGAGCAAGTCTGTTAGCGTCATTCCTGTCATCTCTTCACCTCTGATATCGGAAGGAGTGACATAGTCAGCTCGAGATCTGAAGTCATTGGCGCGAAATCGATCCTCGTTCAGACTCCGTAATTCAATCTCGATCAGCCATGTAATTTTCCTTAGTTCCTCTTGAACATTTCGATTGCTTGACAGGATTGTGATACTTCGAGACCTGGCCTCCAGTACCCGATGCGCGTTCTCAATTGCAGCATAGTCAGAGTTGAGTCTTGCGTCCGAGTAGGCAGACCCAAGCAAGCTCAGAGAGTCCCTGATCAACAGCCGCCGCTCCCTGAGACTTCTGACTTTAATGTATATGTTGCTGAGCTTGGCCAGGGTCCAGCTGTCTTGGGCAATATGCCTCTCACCTACCTTCGCGATGGGTTTGGCTTCCGCGCGTAGCCGCGAGAAGCTCTGTCGAGCCAAGTCAAGCTTGATCAGCGCCAGATCCACTGCCGTGCGCCTTGACTGCGACAAATGAGTGCGGTCTCGCACGCTGCCAAGCATAAATGCCACATTGAGCAGCTTTAGCTCCGCCTCAGCAATCACGTCCGTATCAATTTCCGTCTCTCGCGGGATGGAAGTGTTGTCCAGCTTGTAGACAACCTGAATCTCATCAAGTGTCCTGCGCAATTGGAACTCCAGAAACGGTGCTTCGCCCCACGCGCTATTCCAGAGATCACTGCAGCTTTGATAGAGAAAGTCGACCTGCCGTGAGAGGCGCTGTACCGTCAAAGCGTGTGGACTTCGGTCGTGCAGATTTTGTGCAGCGAGCGAGGCCACTGAGTTCCCTTCATTTTTACCGAGACCCGACAATTGCTGAGTCCTACGTAGCCGGCCTTTTGCACGCTCAGGATGGTCCGAGGAGCGGTGACGGACTGCCTCAGAAGCTCTGCGAGGTGTTCGAGGGGTTCGAGGTTGCGACTGACGTGTTGACTCCTTTTTCGAATTAGTTCCGAATTCGTCCTTGCGACTATCAGATGTCTTCTGCGAAGCAATGCGGTCGGTGGAACTGTGCTTGCTGGACTCATTCATCAAGTCACGCTCTCTCGAGCTGTTCAAACGACCGCTGTCCGCGGTTTCCAGTTTGAGAAAGCGTGCCTTCTTGCGTCTCTCATCGAGCCCTTTGGTGTGCAGGAAGCGGTCTGAGGCTCGGGAGGCATTGGAAAAGGAGGTCGTGTCCTTGGCTGCGCGGTCGATGTTCCCTTTCCGCACGATTGAGCTTTCAGTCTTTGATTGTGTCTCGCCTTTGATCCCCTCTATTCTCTTGTGCGGATACCATTCCGCAGCAGTAGTTTCTAATCGAGCAATCAATGGTGCTGAAGTTGCGTCAAGCTCTGATCCAGACTCCGACTCTTGCTTTCCTGATTCATGCTCTCTTGTTTCATTGGAAGGACTTTGACGATGTAGAGTTGGCGTTCCTACGTCTATCGACCCGTCGTTCGCTGGCAGTAATGATTTGGCAATGGAATTTGCAGCTATGCGCAATGGATCGGCCGAACGTTCTGGTTTAAGCAACGAGCGCAGGATACGACGCAACATATTTGCAAGGTATGCAAGGCCGCTCCAGAGTACGAGCTGTAGTGGATGCAATATGGCGTAAAGCACTGTCTGCTCTTCTACAACCACAACTGGCTCATCAGCTTCGCCTTCTACCATTTCTGAGTGCCAGCCAAGGTAGAGTCGATCTGCAAGGCTTGATTGAGAGGCTGCAGCAATGTCGCGTATGCTAATATCTTGAGGTAGGATGATGCTAAGACAGGAATTAGCATTATCTTCTCGTGATGAGTGTATCCCTGCAACCTTCTCTATCGTCTTTTGTGGCGTGGACGGGCAGCGTGGATCGAACATCTCTTCTCCCTCTAAGTGAAACCCATCATCAACGCGACGAGCCTTGTTGGCGCGCGCGCGGAGGAAATTGGGCAGGAGCCTGCCTGAGACAGCATCCATGGAGAGCACCGCGATCATGGGAATGAATATGTGCCATACAGTCCAGGCTTTGAATGCGTAAAATTGGTAGAGCCACAAGGCAGTTCGGCTCAAGCAGTACTACTCCTGCATTAGCTTTTGTATGACTTCAGGGGAACGCGACTATAGACTTACCAGAATAGTCACCACTTTACACCAACTCATCAGCCGGACCAGCTTCTGGTCTCTTTCCTTGCGCTCGGCTTCCCTCTCTTGCGCATCCCTCACCTTCTCCCAGTCCCAAAGCTGCCAACTTTCTTTGCGACGTGTCGCTGAGGACCGTCGACGACGCGCTATCATGTTGTCCATTGCGGTGGCGGCGATCACAAGCAGCTAACGTCCTTTTCAAGATCTATAACTCCGCGTCCAGGTTAGGCACCGAGGGCGTATGAAAGATAATGATTGCAGAGTTCAGTACAATGGAATGTTTAGCGGGGTCCTGAGTGTTCGGTCTTTATGGCTTGACCATCGAGATTTTCCGCCGCCTTTCTTTGTCTCCAGTTGGGACGAGATCGGATCCGAGAGACAAAGCGTTTCCAGAGACCAGATATGGGTCGAACGAAGCTACACCTCATCCAAGAACTGAGGCTTCGGGCATCAGTATCGTGCATACTCTAAAAACTATTACACATCCCTCAGACCCCTCTTCACATGCGTCATCAGGCTTCATCCATGTCTTCGTCCGTTCGTTGGTCTCCCTGGGCCAGCTTCATCAGCCAAATACTCTTCAGTCTCGCTTCGATATTTTCCATAGCTTCGAGCGCTCCAGTAAGTCGCTTGCCACCGTTGTACCGGGTCACGAGAGTGAGATGAGCTCTCAGCTCCGGCAAGAGCAACTCAGCCTTCTCGAAGAATTCACGCGGTAGATCTTGCAGCTCCCAACCAAGGCGACCGTGCGACAAGAATGTAGCGATACCACTTAAGTCGCAAGTCAATTCTTCGATGTGTCGCTGGAGTAATGGATCGCTCAGACAGTTGGAAAAGCGGTCTCCACCCATTTTGCACCAGTGTAATGTAACTCCGTGTGCGGCGTTCAGATATATGTTCAGATGTGTAGCGGCATCAGAGAATGTCATTCGGGGATCAGCGAATAGATCGTGACCCATAGACTGATCCGAAAGCGTCTTCCGCGGATTTCTGGTCTTGAGAGGTCGAGGTGGAATCTCACTCTGTACCATATTTCCGAGCACCAGCTTCTCCGCAGGCAGGACAACGCTGCTTCGAGGCGGCTCCCGAAAGCCAAAAGAGACGTCGCCTTGAGGGTTTGTCTGCTCCATGGTAGACAGAGAGTCGAGCAGTTCAGTTACTTTTGCGAGCTCTATTGCGTCCTTGTGTGCCTTGTTCGCACTCTCAGGTGCCAACTCGGGACGCACCGATTCTTTCACCGTTCGATATTGAGTCTTTTGGTCTTGCTTTGCTTGCCGGTTGACCTCAGCGGCCAAGAGCATCTGAATCTCGGCATCCGCATCGTCTTGCTTCGTTTGCGCTCTTGCAGCATCTTCCAGCTGTCGCTTTTTCTCGACACGAGCGGCGAATTGCTTATATTGCCGAATGCGATCCTCCCTGTCGGCCGCTTGCTCTTCGGCGTCAAGCATCAAATGCTTTGGAGCTGCAGAACACGTGGCGTGATCCTCTTTCTTTTCATCGACTGGCTCATCTTGGGTCTCCTCACCCGCAGTTGAAACCATCTTCTCAATCATAATTGCAGCCGGTGTGCGAAGTGCGGTAGAGCCGCTATGCATGGCGCGATGCTGTAGTCCGGCGCCGCTGGCATATGCAGTGGCTTTGGGCTTGTCCGCAGGAATGGCTCTAGCAGTTCGAGTCGCGACTGCAGGGCGATCAGGAGCGATTTTTGGGCTCTGAGCAAGAATTTCGTCAATTATAGCTTGCCTGGCTGCTGCTTCTTTCTTTGTGCGTTCAGCGTTTCGCTGGCGCCTGGCCTTTTGCTCCTCGTCTACGTCCATGGCGAGTAATTTGGTCAGGAAGGCCGCAGATCGCTTGGTGTCTGACTATATGTTTGCTGCGTGGTGTTTCCAGAGATCGAGACTCAGAGGGCCAGGACGGCGGAGGTTTATATGTAAGAGGCAAAGTGAATAATGCTTTGTTTATGACCGTGCAAGCCTTTCGCAAGGACTTAGTGAATGATTGCGCGAGCGGCTTTGCGGTTCCTAAACAATGCTAAAGGTCCACAAGACTTGACTAGTTCCTGCGTCACTCGTGTGGCTAAAAAGGAGAGCACCCCAGCAGCTGTCCGCAGTACTTAAAAGATCCGTAGAATGTTGCAGTGGTCGACCAAAGCAAGGGAAGAACGAGCGGAGTGTGTTCCAGTGCCATCAAAGGCGGATGAAATATCACAGCTTTCTCTTTGCTGAATAGTATGTAAAGAATGCTCTGCTAAGGCATCGCAAGGGTATCTAGTGTGTGTGCGCGCTACTATACAGATTAGCGTCTTAAGCTCAAAGTTCGCAACACTCATATCCATCATCACATCGTCGCAATGTATGTATGTTTGCACAGTCACAAAACGCTTCTTTCTCGAAGCACGGCCAGAAGCGGTACGAGCTCCTCAACACAATGGCGGCTCTCGCTCTATGAGAATTGTCGCCAGTCGTGCGGACCTCCTGGGGTTGGAACAGCTGTGGCACTTCGCTGCTGCACGGGATTCCGTGCTGGGTAAGGACGATGGATACCTTCATCGGGGGTTGATGAGCCGTAATCGTCTAGCACGTCGTTCACTGAGATTCGTGCTGATTCAACTCGATGCGGCTCTAGTGGTGCCGTCGCACTTCTTTGCGGTACCTGGCGGACATCACCGAAATAACTGCCTTCCGAACCTGGAGGTCCCGCGGCCAAAGTGATGTTTCGGCGCGGTCCTTCCTGTAGCCTCGGAGTCTCTGGCGCTGCCACAGGCGTGAACACCGAAGGGTTGAACGGCAGATAACCACCCGCGCTGGGAGGTGCAGGTGTCTGCGATGGCCCTGGCGTGCGGCGGGAGGGCGCAAATGATTGCGCTGGTGGGATGCTGTGGTTTGGTTGAGGAATCATCTCATAGCTGTTTTGATGCGCGAGCTGGGGCGGTAATTCGCCGCTGCTACTGGGCGTGTAAGCTCTTGGAAGAGTACTTGAAGACCCATGCGGCCCTTGCGGTCGTGGCATAGGTCGGCTGAAAGATGACTGGCTGTGGAGACTACCATAAGATCTCTCTGGGCCTGGTCCGGAACGAAATCCATCTCCAGTATTCGCCCTAACAGGCGCAGTAAACGATCTGCCGTAGCTATCGCTCGGCGGAGCGCTGGCAGCTGATTGCGGTTCTTGATCATAGCTTAAGGGGGTGTTTGACCGCATCGGCGTGGGTCCTCTCGCCACCGGTGGAGGGCGACCGTAGCCAGGCCCTGGGCTCATTCCAGTTGGCGTGTATGGTCTAGCAGACATCGGCGTTTGTATGCGAGGACCAGGCGCGAATTGAGAGTGCACAGAGCCGTCCCTCATCGACCCTTGAGTGCTTTGTGAAGCAGTGCGCTCATGCCATGGCTGCTGAAAGGACGAATGAGCCGATCCCGGGATGGTTGGAAGTGGTTCGCTTTGACCAGGCATGCCCGCGTGTTCGAGAAGAGGCGCATTGGTGTGATAGCTGGGTGCATTGGACCATGTTGAAGTTCCGGTATTCGTCCTCGCCATACCAGGTCTGCTGTCCAGACCAAGATCTGGCAGCGTTGGCTGCCTCGTCAAACGATCAGCTTGGCCTCGGGTAGGAGGTCTGCTTTCATATGGTGGCAGCGTTGATACACTCATGTCCGTCTCTTGTCGTCTGAGAGTGAACTCTGGCAGCTTGTCGTCCTTGCCGGTCTCTGGCGAGCCCAGGTTCGGCAAGGTTGGCTGCTTCTTGATGCCAATCTGCACCTGCGCCGGCGGCGGCAATTCTCCTGTCTTCGCTGCTTTGCGCTCAGCCTTCTCTTCTGCTTTTCGTCTCCGGCGTTCTTCTTCCTCTATCGCTGCTTGTACTTTGTGCGCCACCACTCTCGCCAACCGTTTGTCGACCTTCCGCCTACAATAGGTGCTGAGAGAGCCATCCTGCTGTGGAATATAGTGCCATAAAAAGCACAAGTAAAGCACGCAAGAGACGATGAGAGACAGTGCGCTGAACACCCAGATCACTAAAGTGAACAACATGGAAAAGTAAATGACAGCCTGTTGGGTGCTCTGGTTGGCGAGTGCTCCAATGTTGATCCAAAATTGGTCGAAGTTGTTGTGGTCTGTCTGCTCTTTTCCTGGGATAAGGTCGGCTTGTAACACGGCCCACAAAGTCATTGCGTTGACACCTTGACGTGGGCCTTCGCATATGATGACGCGAAGGGCGGTTTTGAAGGAAAAGTATACAAAAAGGGCCACGTAGTCGGCACCCTTGCGACTCTTGGTGAGTGCAGTAAAGACCAGAAAGCGTTTGAAGCCTCGTGGTCTCATGCTCTGGATGTCGACTGCCAGTGGGTCCAGGAAGCTTTGAGCAACGCCTCCACGGCGGATGGCGCGAATGGCTCGAATCCATTCGTAGATACACAATGCCCAGGAGAGCAGGATACAGACGGAAAAGATCCATTTGCTGTACTTGAAGTCCAGTGCTGGCTTGACGCTCGAGCTCCATTGGTCAAAGGCGAGCAAGTTGACTGCAGTGAAGGTGTCGACAACGTACACTGCAATACCAACGAGTGCCAGCACCCACAACCAGATGTATGCGACAACGGTCCAGGCCGAAGTGCACCGAAAATCGGACAGTGTGATGAAGTCCCATTTCTGCGATTCCTCCTTCGGTCCTTTCTCTCGGTCGCTGAGACAGCCCATGGCGGGCTGATGTGAGGTATTATAGGAAAGTGTTCGTATGTCTGTCGCTCTGCCGGCAGAGCTGACGTTCGTGGCTTAAATCTTGCGGATCCGTGTCCACAGTGAATGTTTGACGATTGATGGCAGTTTCAATTCTGGAAGGTCTGCCTGCAGACGCTTCTCGATATGCAAAGGTGAAGGCCAAGGTAGAGAGTGTGGCGTAATGAGCGTGGTTTGGTCGAATTCAGATGTTCGTGCGGCTGGTTGGAATGCAAGATTGCATGTCCCGCAGCAGTGTCGACGTGGTCTGGCCGGGCTTCTTGTCTCGCGCAGACAATGGAATGCAGGACAAAGCCGGCAATAATGAGTGAACGACAGCGGCTGGCGGGGCTTTGAAGGCCTTCTATCGCATCGCAAAGAAGGGAGAGGTCGCACAAAGCAGCACCAGCACTGTGAGCTGACTGTCGGGGTCGCCTCGGTGGTCGTGGGCGCTTGACTGTGCGATCGACTGCGAGGGTGTATGATTATATGGAGACGTCGTTCGTTCGTTCGCAAGGGAGTGGACGCTCGACGCTCGGCCAGCGCTGCAGTACACTTCACTTGGACGACAATGCAGTGCGCGCCAATGCGCCTATTGTCGCATTCGGTGCATTGCTTGGGTGAAGCAGTTGCGATTGTCGGTCGCGCGCGGTTATGCCAATGCCCGCCAGTACAGCAGAATCGTGCGCTCTGCAGTGGAGGAGCCGCTCTTGTATGTTTCACCGTTTCACACCATGTTCCTGACTAGAGCTAAGGTTTCGCCCATGCATTTCTTGTTGCCCAATCACTGACCGCTGTCGACGGCAAGGATTCAATTTTCCGACCACCCGATGATTCCTTGCGTGCAGAAGACGTGGTCAGCGAACAACGGCACTTTCGTTTCCTATCCAAATGCACGACATCAACCAGGCCCGTAGTTACCATCGAGCAGTGCTCGCAGACATGTGCTTGATGCAAACCGTCTGGGTCTCGAGCCGTGACGTCGATGGAGTGTCAAGATTGCGAGATCGACAGACGCCACGCCATCGAGGTAGGCGACCCATGACTTAAGACACCTAGTAGCATCGCTTGGTCTCTCTTCGATAAATTTTGGGCAGAACGACTATACCAATCACATATGACTGGGTTGTCAGACTGCAAGAAAAATGTCGACAGAAAGCGCTCCGATTCTGTCAACACCAGCAGAGCATATATTGGAGGAACCAACGCCTGCCACGATACAAGCAAGCCAAGAAAGACTTTCAGAAGAACAGCTTTACGTGCAGTACGAGATAAAGCGGACCATCTCAGAGATTCGACATGGCAAATGGAAAAGAATCGCCTTGCAATTTCCTGATCAGATGCTCGTTGATGCCCCCCGAGTTTTCGACCGGATCAAGGACGGCTTAGCCAAAGCCAGGACCGACACGAAAGTGGCAAAGAAATCAGAGCAGGATGCGACTGTCGACGACTTGTCTGTCAAAGTACAGGACGTCACACTTGAAGCAAATGCACCCATCGGCATCGAAGAAGAAGTCAACGAGAGGCTATGCATCTTGGCCGACACCTCTTATGGAGCCTGTTGTGTCGATGAAGTGGCGGCTGAGCACGTTGATGCTGAGGTTGTTGTCCATTATGGCCGTTCATGTTTGTCGCCAACCGCACGTCTACCTGTCATATACGTCTTCACAGCGAAGGCCCTCGACACCGATGCGGTTTTAGCAAGCTTCCGGGATACTTATCCGGCCAAGGACGAGAAAGTCGTGCTCATGGCTGACATACCCTACAGTCATCACCTCGCGTCGTTGCAGTCAAGGTTGACACAAGAAGGCTATAGCAATATCTTCAAAACAGATATTGTTCGCGATCCGTCTTCATTGCTTCCGAACAGGACAATACCGCCGGAAGTGCAGGGCAATACAGAGTTACTGAACGAATATTCCATCTTCCATGTCTCCAGCCCACCTACCACACTGTTGCTGATTCTCTCCTCTCGAATCAAGGCCATGCACATCTTCTCGACTGAATCAGGCAGCTCGGCAGAAGCAGTCGCACATCAGATGCTGCGACGGCGGTACGCCCTGACAACTCGCCTCGCAAGCGTGTCAATCTTTGGTATCCTCATCAATACCTTGTCAGTTTCCAACTACATGGAAGCACTTCAGCATTGCCAAGATCTGATCAGCAAAGCTGGAAAAAGGTCATACGTCTTCGTAGTAGGCAAAGTCAATGCTGCGAAAATTGCAAACTTCAGCGAGATAGGTGGCTGGATCGTTATCGGATGCTGGGAGAGTAGTCTGATCGAGAGCAAAGAGTTCTATCGGCCCATCATAACACCTTTCGAGCTCGAGGTCGCTCTTATGGGCGACGAAACCCGGACTTGGAATGGCGAATGGATTGGAGACTTTTCTCAGCTTTTGAACAAGGACAAAAAGACGCTGGAGAACGGAAAGGCGGTGATCAACGGCAATGACACTGGCGAGTCTGTTGAGGAGGTTGTTGCGGCTCAAGGTGACTGGGATGACATGCCATCTGACGACGAGCCGCCTGAGTTCGATTTTCGCACCGGACGATATGTCAGTCATAGTCGACCAATGGGTCGACCTAACAAGCATACCGCTGCTGTGAGTGCTCAGAGTAATGCATCATCACAACCAGCGCCGCCCAGCTCGGCGCTCGTACAAAGAGCCAAAGGAGACATTGCAGCAATCAATGGTCAAGTGTCACCGGCTGCCGAGTTTCTGCGATCGAAGCGGACATGGCAAGGTCTTGGTAGCGATTTCGAGATTGCATACGAGAGAGATGACGACGGCAAAATTCGAGGAGCAGCAATGGAGGAAGGAAGAAGTGGAGTTGCGAAGGGCTACAGTGTTGGTGAAGACAGCACAAAAGCATAGCCCAAGTCTACTTATTGCCCTAACTGCTCTGGTTCCTGCATGTCATCTTCGGCAATACCACATTTGCTCTGCTGATGATGGATTGATAGTAAGCCCGCACGGAGGATTTGCCAATGTTGAATCAACTCAGGTCTTGTGTGTGGGCCCTCCGCAGAGAGCGCGGCAGCAGGATTAGCGCAAGGCATGAGCCAAGCTCGGTATGCCACTCGACGTAGCAGCATCGAGTACATTGTGCGCAGAGCTCTCATTCGACAAAGTGTTTCATTCCACGAGCCAAATATTAGTCTTACGGCAGGTATGCGTGGATTTCCTTCCATAATCATGGAGATATATGTACTACGGTCGCTGCCATATTGGCCGGCCCTGCAAGTTCCTCGTCCCATTCACTACATAAAAAAAATTAAAAAATGGAGACCTTACCAGCGCCATTGAAGGGCAAGATAGCCCTGATCACAGGTGCTTCTCGAGGCATTGGAGCCGCCATTGCAGAAAAGCTAGCCCATCACGGTTGTACTCACATCGCTTTGACCTACGTTTCGAACCCAAAGCTTGCCGCTCAAGTCGAGCAACGTATACACTCTATCAACTCAAATATCAAGACTGTGTCCTTTGCGATGGACGTCTGTGATCCGAACTGCGGAGAACTGGCAATTGAGCAAACTCTGAAAGGCCTAGGTGTTGATCGCGTCGACATCTTGATCTCTAATGCAGCCATGGCTGGGACATCATCCTTTCAAACGATCGAGGAAATGACCAAAGAATGGTGGGATTCGATGATGACGGCAAATATCTGGGCACCATTCACGCTGGCTAGAGAATGTGCGAAATTCATGCCAAAGGGAGGCAGAATTATCGTGCTATCTAGTGCCAATAGCAAACTCGCTATGGGAGATCCGTTTCTCGCTTATTGTGTTGCCAAAGCGGGAGGAGATGCGGTATGTAATATGATCAGATCATATGTGCTGTAGAGAGTGCGCGCTGATATGCTGTGTTTCTAGCTCGTGCGAAATCTGGCTGCAACATTTGGAGTACAGAAGGGCATCACAGTAAACAGCATAAGTGTCGGACCCGTCGAGACCGATGCTCTTCGAGAATCGTTTGCAGCCAAAGGTCCAGAGTTTGAGGCAATGGCACATAAGTGGCCTTTATTGCAGCGAATTGGCCAACCAGAGGAGGTGGCAGATATTGTAGCCTTTGTGGCGTCGCCTGGAGCGAGCTATATTCACGGAAACCAGATACCCGCCGATGGAGGTGGTCTGGCTATGCTACAAGGCTGAATTAAAGACGGTGGGAGCGGCCTTTGCAAAATTCCGAGCTTTTCAACCCTCAGCACCTTGTGAGAATATTGCCCTTTCAAGACAATCAATGTCGATGATATGAATCTTCTCAGGTCTCTTTCGGCTGACAAATCAAGTTTTGTCTAACTGCTCACCTTGCTATCGAAGCCGTTGCCGGGCGCCATTGCGGCTCTGGGCTCGTGCATGTACATTTGCAAGGCGCCGAATTGGGCAGTAGCTATGCGCGAACCGATGTGCTCACGCTGAAATCAGTGCACAGCATTCGATTTAGTGCACATCGATATTCCCAGTCTATTCATTCCCCGATATTGCGTTTGCTGGACTGATCTGAATATTCTGCCGTTGGCGAGGTTTCCTCAGAGAAAGTAGTCGCTCTCGGGACCTAGAATGAGTCCATTGTTGCGGCGGGAGCTCGTAGATAGTTAAGAGCATGCCTGATGCTTCGGCAAGACCAGATTTGCGAGCCGTGTCTCTTGGCCGACCAGGTGATCAACAGATATGTGGCCATACCTCGCCCGCGTGATGTAGCACTCAGTCACGACCTGATATCATAGCTTGCTCTTCCCACCTTGGAGAACTTCTTCTCCTTCCACTTCCTTTTTAATGGCTTCCCTCAACCTCCTCGCCAGTTCCTTACCCTCTTCATCGTCCAGATCCTCCCTGCTACCACGCCCAAACATTTTCCAACTCTTCAAAGCGCCCCAATCTGTCCTCCCATTCCTCTGCGTCTCTTCCCTCCCTTCTTGATACCTTGGTATCAGATGGAAGTGTATGTGCGGGACAACTTGAGCCGCTCTTTCGCCATTGTTTTGCACAACATTCCAATCCTCAATACCCGTCACACTGCACAAAGCCCTGCTTACAATCGGAAGCCATTCTCCTAATGCTCTCGCCGCATCTCTTGCTTCAGCGGCTTCACGTTTGGAATTCCAGGTTGAGGAACTTGGTGTCCTGGATTGAAGATCGCTCAATTTTCTGTAGTGTTTGCGAGTTGTGAGAAGGATGTGCCCGGGCGCTATTGGCATTATATCCAGGAAGGCAAGAACCAAGGGAGTGGACAGGATGAGATGGCATTGTGGATCGATCTTTTCCGGGTCCGGATTTGATGGGACATCTGAGTGTGGTGAAGCAGGGTAAGTCTTTGAAATGTTACAGAATGCGCATGGAATCGGATAGAGATCGTCTACTGTTGACATGTCGAGGATGGTGATGAAGAAACAGTAAGAGCAATATCACGTCGCGTGAAGGACATGGTTTACGTGAGGTCACTACTGCTTTTGGTACTTTATTTGGGCCGAGGCTCTGCAGCTTGAGCAGGACTCACGGATTGGCTCGCTTGTGAGGCGGGCGGCAGACGGCGTGCGGCTCCCCGTCTGCATTCGCTGATGTACCGGGGTCTGTCAGCGACCGCATCGAGCGCATTCACGTCCAACGCATTCAAGACAGCTAGCTCAACTAGCTCAAACTGCATTGCTGACATCCCATATATCGAGGCATTGTGGAACTGTCAACAACAATGCCGCTGTCTTCATGACCAAGCTGTACGCTACAGACAGCTCTGAGCCGATTTCCACACGCATCTTACCACCAACGAAGCAATAGTAGCAGGAAGTCCTCGGGCGCAGATCGCAGGAGAGATAGCATTGATCTTGTTCTACTACGAGGCGGCAATGCAATTTGATGCGAAGACCAGCAGTGCGGTCAAATTATGGAGGGCTGGGACATGAACGATATGCGCACATAAACAGGTGCAAAGCCCGGAGTTCTGGATCTCTTCCACCATGCGCTACCACGCGCCTACATCTCCTCGCTCACGAAGACCGGACCAGGACATGTCCATTCAAGGTCCAGCGAAGAGGAGATACAGCGCAATCACGCGTGGGACCCATACGGCTACCGCTACCCTTTGCGGTGCATGCCGACCGAATGTGAAGCCGCATTCTTTCGCCGAAGCCGAATTCCTACAGTGCAGCACGTACACAGTAGTTCGAAACGCGTGATCTTGGCGCCTCAAATGAGATGAATAAAACTGTCGCAGGTGTCGTGTAGACCCGGTTGCTAGAGCTCACCAAAAATGCTTCTACTCACTTTAGCATTGGCTTCCTTTGCTTTCTCACAGTCCCCAGCACTTGACAGTTGGACAACGAATTCTTGCTTAAAGCGCAGCGTTATAATTTACACTTCGGAGTACTCAACATATGTGGTCACCGACCTTGGAAGCACTAGCCTAGAACCAACAGCGACCTTCTGCGCTAACTATACGATTACAACCTCTCTTCCGGCATCGACGGTGATAGTATCACAGCAGGCCTCCACGACTGCTCCAACTGCACCACTCACGGACTATGGTTTTGAGAACGGTACAGATGTCCCCTTCAACATCTCGACGGCAGGTCCTGTCACCGCGGTCGTGGAATCAGCCGGCCCGCTGCAGCCATATAGTGGAAACAGCTACCTGTGCGTTCTGTCCCTTTGGACGAACGCGATGGCACTGACATTCTCTCAGTTTGATTACCTTTGGGTCCGCTGCGACTGGAGGATCCGGTGTGATTGCGAAGAGGCAAGACTCAAGCGCTTCTATGCCTACCTACAACGCCACTCAAATATTTGCAGCCGAAGCCGGATTTCTGTACAACATCGCCGTTTATGCTGAGGCAGCTGGACAGCCAGGTGTTCAATCGCCAATGTGCACTCTTACTCTTTGTGCAGAGACGACTTGCAGCGAGACCTACAATTTGACAGGGACATATGCACGGTACGCCTTCGTCTTTGCTGCAGATGTCACGAATGCGAATGCCCTAGCGACTATTGCCATTCGCTGCGCCGCTGCAGCCTACGTTGCCATCGACGACTTCCTCGTGGCTTAAAGAGGTAGAGGCGATCTTGCGACGACGAGAACATTGACCACTACCGAGACGCAACCTGCTGTGACCGTGACGCAGTACATTACTCAGATGCAGGAGCCTCCTGTCCAGACCTCGACACAGCTGATACCCGTCACGACCGTCCAAGTCCTGACCGAGACCACATCCATCAGCGGATCACCAATTACCATCACCACATCTATACCTACCACAATATGGTCGACCATCGTCGTAGAGAGCACAGCTCCAACTCAGTATGTCACTCAAACTCCGAGCCCGCAAGTTCTGGTATCGACGCAGGTGGTGTCGTTCACCACGCGAGAGGTCATAACCAGGACTACTACGATTAGCGGCTCTATTTCGACCTTGACGACTGCAGTCCCTACCATCGTATTGTCCACAATATTGCTTGAGAGCACCATATCACAAGTGACGACTCGATTGGTGCCAGTAACAAGTACGCAACTCCTTACAGAAACGACCTCTCTGAGTGGCGCTTCGATCACCTTCACTACTGCCGTTCCCACAGTTCTATACTCGACACTCACTCTCGATAGTACGCGAGTCTTCAACTTTACAGAGACCGCAACCACTGTAGCCTATACCACGGCCACTGTCCAAGTGTCAAACACCAGATATCTGAAGCAAACCGTATTTGGAACGTCGACTACCACAAGTGAGTATTGCGATGTTTGATGAATGCTTTGCCTGACGACCTCCAGCTACCGTTACGAGCACACTGAACGTCACGACGACCCAGAGGCAGCCTATATCGTACGTCACTGAGACCGCGACCTCCACAACAATTGCTCTCATTACGGAAACCTCGCTTTCTTTGTCAGAGCTTCAGCTCCCAGCTATCACTTTATACACTACGGAAATCACCACGCTTGTCTCTACGACGATATTTAAGTAAACTACAGGATGTGGGGCACAACTAAGTCAAGCGAGACTCCTCGAGGTCCTCGGATCAAATACAGGAGTCTGATATCCGCTCTTGACGGGAAGTGGCACCTGGTACTAAGACCCTTGCTAACCACCTCTCCGTTCAGTGGACCGACCAACAGTGCTTTTCGAGACGATCACTGGAACTGCCACATACACCTTGCCGCAAGTCACATCCACCTTACCGCAGCTTACATACACTCCGCCGGTGGAGATTTACACCCCACCACCTGACACGGAATTCGTCTTCGTGACACTCAATCCTTTGACGTTCACAAGCACTATTTCGGTGACTCCGCCAGCAGTCACAGAGACGCTGCTTACGACTCTACCAACGCAGACAGAAACAAATTTCCGCAACGTAACGTTCACTATCTCAGGTCCTACGATAACTGAGACGCAGTTTACAGACTGGCCAACTACGGTGTGTATTTTCCCTTTCTTCCTTGACTCTTCGATCGCAGCCTCCTTCCCACATCCAAGCGTGCTAGGATAGTGTAGCTGCAGCTCTACTGCCGATCCCATCTGGACCTGACGCCACCAATAATGGCAATCCCTAAGAAGCTATGGTAGCAATCGTGTAAAGCGGCGGTCCCTCGAATATCGCCTCTCGAAACTCAAAGGGCGCTGAGCTACACTGACAATAGCTGCAGACAAGCGCCTGCGTCTCAGCACCCAACTCTTCCGTCACCTGTGGAAAGCAAGGATGTCACGACTACTATACAAGTGGCACACTAACGGGATCAATGTACCTTTATGGTCTGTCGAGGGAGCAATGTCTAGATCGCTGCGTACAGGACCCGCTTTGCAGGAGCATACAATATGGCCCCATCGGTTCCACGGACTGGGCCGACAACGAGTGTAATCTCTTCACCAAGTCTGTCGCCGAGGGCTCTTGGTATTCAGACGGCTGCTTTTGGAAGTTCTATGATAAAAGCTGCTGCGCGGCATGGCCTTAGCATGCCATGGCCTGTAAAATCTTAGCGCTTCGATTCTTCACCAATACATCCCTCACCTTTGTTTGGCACATGCATATACGTTTCGGGAGATGGGCTCTAACGATGTGTAGACGACAAGCTCTACAACCACAAGCACTACCACCACGACTACCACATCTACCAGCAGTGAGCCGACACTGAGGCCAACAGAAGCAATCAGCGCCAAACAGTGCGATCCCGCCCAGGTATACGATATCACGAAACTAAGCGGCACAGGCGGTTGCAATTCCGGCTGTTTCTGCGACTACCGAGTCGATCGCGTGACCACATTCTGTACGGACGACAACGCCAGCATGACTCCTTGCAAAACAGACGCGGAGTGCCCCACTGGAGAGTTCTGCGATGCAACGACTGGCAATACTTGCAATTCGGGTGCAACTTGTGCTTCAAACTGGAATCCCGGCGAATCTAAACTGAAAGCTTTGATTGCAGCGGCGCCTGCAAGTTTCCAGCGAATGAAGAATGTGCCACCTAGGAAAGTTCGTCCGTTTGGCAAGAAGCCAAGCCGTGCATCTGGAGATTGGATGGAAAGTTCAGGCGAAGGAGGGTTATCTAGCGCAAGGGACTTGACAGGCAGCGTGTGATTGAGCCTATGTCGAGGCCGAAGTATGATTGCAGAGATAGTTCAGAATCTCATGCAAGCAACGGAGAATGACATGCGGTAGAATGCAGTATCGAGACCAACCAATTTTCGTTTCATGTAAATATCCTACTCTAGAGACGCCGCTGGCGCCGGTAAGAGCAGCAGCAGAACTCTGGTGAATCTGCTATGCTAATCATACATCGCAAAACTCGTTTCAATTCATCGCTTATGCAGTCATCCTCTCTGCTAGCCTTCGCTCATGGCTCGTTACTCGTCTCTCGTAGCATAATGATTCATGCTCTCAGAAATGCACATTGTCGTTGTTTCTTCTAGTTGGTCTCGGTCGCCGACATCGTCGACAGTAGATTGAGAGTGTGGATGTGTCCGTATCTCAGCTCACGAAGGCTAAGACCTAGCTATGATGGACTGTCAGTCTTTTGCTCAAGTGGCCTTGTCTTGCGCAGACGAAGATACTTACACATCGCGACAGCTCATGGTGAGTGCGTTGAACTTGTCCCACGCAACAGTAGCAAGAGGTTGACAAGTAGCAGACGTAGTGACGCAGTTGCTAGTGTCGCCCGTAACGCAGTCGAAGGCGCCGCGAGTGAAGCAGTAGGTACACTCGGTGCCTGTTTTCAGTCAGCTGGGCTCTCCCTTGGACCAAGCGATCAACTAGGATACTGCTTACCCTCGGGGGTTGAGATAGCAACCTCACGACCAGTAGCGAACTGGACAGCGAAGGTGTCAACCGTAGTTGGGGTTGCGTCACCGCAGGCCAGACCTCCGGCGCTGGCGTAGGTCAAATAGCAGTCGACGTCTCCTCCTTGGGTGTTGTTGCCCACATTGATGCTACCAAGAAAACAGATGGTTAGTCAATGTCGTACAGATGGATATGCCTCGCACGCATTATTTTCTTACCATGGGCTTTGACCAGTGCCGCTATATGTGAAGTAGCCGCCTTCCGCACCATCGTAGCCGCAGTCGAGGTTGTTGAAGACCATAGCCTGCCAAGCTGCGGCGGGCTTGAGAGCGAGAGCAGCCATGGCGGCGAAAGCGGAAGCTTTGGTAGACAGCATCGCGGCGGATGTGGCTTGATGTAATTTGGTGTGCATAAAAGGTCTTGAGGAGTGATCGATGGTGCAATAGAGCCTTGTTGTGTTCGATTATTGCTGTCTTTTGGACCTAGCTTGCGTTGCTGTTGAACAGTGAAGGTATTTGTAAGATAAGTGCGCTCTCAAATACTTCGGCGTGGATCTCGGAATGGCGCTAGTGCTTAGAGTTTGTCACATGCGTCCATGCGCCTTGCAAGCTAAGATGTCCTTCACTTTCACTCGATCACATGCGCACGAAGCCATAGGATGGCTTGAGGCTACAGCCCGCTCAAAGCTTCTCTCGTGCTAGTCCTGATCGCCTTGTCCGTTGCTGTCAAACGTCAGGCTGATGTTCATAAGTTTGCTGCGATAGATCGTACATGCTGCCACAGCTGTACAGATTTTGCTGAAGTCTTGTTTCCAGAACAAGCCCGACTACCTACATATCGCTGGCTGACTGCACTCGAGCGCTTCGAGGATGTTGCGTACAGCTCCAATAGTTTAGGTAGTAGCATGAAGGTTTTAGCACGAGTCGAATGGCACTTCGATCCATCGTCACAGAGGCCTCATAATTCCCAGTACTGAGGATCCAAACATGAAGCGATGGCCGTTTTGCTACGATTTCGTTCTGGTCTAGACCCTTTGTGGTTTGACACGGAGGCTTCGGTAATTCAGGCCAGTTGCATCTTCAGGTCTCTATGGATACCATCACGCCGTGAGAAATGTCGCTCTTCAAGATCCGTGCTGGCAACAGGATGACTCGTCCAATCCCGACCTGAGCGAATTCAGAAAGAGGCCTTGTTACAAGTCTATGCTCGACGTACTTGCGTATAATGAGAGGGCGTCATAAGATGGACACAAAGAGCGTCAGATTTGCGGCTGCAGACGGTTCTGCCATCGTTCTCGTTTCCTGTATGCAACTTCATGATCTAAGACTGCCTTAACGCTACATGGAGGTATGAGGCGTGGACGCCGAGAGAGGAAGACGAGCTCTGCTGAGGCCTGGGTGAGTCTTCTGCTCGTCCTGCGAAAACCGTGAAGTGCGAAAGAGACTGGTAGTTCGCGAGAAGCTGTCGCTTTCTGTGAGATCGCAGCAGGCTTTCAGGCTTCAGCCAAAGCAGCCAGCGGATCAGTAGTGATTGTGCAGAACCAGATCGTGCAAGCTCGAAAATCTCAGGTAGCATTCATCTCCACCAAGCCCACAGTCGTCAAATTGTCATTGCGGCGACAGAGGCTTCCAAGCCTCGCGAATCTCGCGTTCGGCTGTCCCATCCCTAAATGCCAAGCTGAAGCCAAGATCAATGCAGTGTCATCTATCTCGACCTCAGCTCTCCCTCCAGGGCCAAAGACGCCGAGGATGAGGAGCGTCCGCAAGACTATGAAACCATCCAAAGCCGACAAGCAAAAGAATGGAGAGGAGATAGCGAAGGAACTGGAAGCTTTTATGTTCCGCTCGATGCAAGCCATCAATGCTCATCAGTTCGATCCTGATTCAGATCCGTGGACATACTATGCGGAAGGATTCCATATGAACCTGTCGACAGGAGTGCGAGGACGAGTCAGCACCAAGGCAGATATGCTGAAGGAGTTCGCCACGCTTACTGCGAGTCATGAAGACTTCAAAATCTGGATTTCGAACATTTCCGTCAATGTCTATGCGAAATACGACAAAGCAGAACTGTATCTCAACTCGGCATCGACCGGCGGGCCAGGGGTTCCTCTGGGGATGGAAAGGTCGAATGTCTCAGTCTTCTTCTTTGAAAGAACACAGGGAAAATGGTGGCTGATGAGAGAGGTAACTTTGACCGGAATGGAGCATGGCTAAACTCGGCCGGAAACATGAACTTGAGGTTTGAGGTTCGAGGTTCGAGGTCCTCGCCTTGTCATCCATAACAATCTGATGGCACAAGATCAGTTCCCAACCCATACAGCACAAGCACCGTTCGAACTAGGGCATTGAGTACCTCATACCCGTTCCATAGGTTATTCAAGGCTGGATCGAGTTCCAGACAATCGCCTGGGTGTAAGCTGTAAGAGCGGCTGCTGAGAAGCTCAGAAAGCATTGTGCGATCGGAGTCGATCCTCTTCAGTACTAGAGTTATGGCAGATACACTCCGGGGAGTGATAGCATCCTGCGTAGCAGTCTACCGCCAAACTTCAATCTCGACATCAATCTTGCCTCTCGACACATTGCAAGACCAAGAGTTGAATCTCGCCATGGGGATGAGGGACAGACGATCGCCGTTCCGCAATGTGCTCAGGAATGCGCTCAGTTCGTGATCGATCTCAGAAAGGTCATCATCCATACGATAGGAAGTTTGGTGATCTTGCCAGTTCATGTTGCCAATGAGATTCCACTTCCAGCCTTTTCGTTCTTGTTGTCCGCTGTCTGCCTGCGTCTTGCCTAGCTCAAACCAGCTCCACGCTCCGCCATCTCGATTGCCGACCCAGCCCTGATCCCGACCAGTGGCCTCTATCTGAATGCTGCGTATCCGACCATTGAATCTCTGGACGCTGCCATCCTCGCTGGCGACATCGAAATCTCCCAGCCACATTAGCGTATCAGTCTCAATGTACGGCTCTGGCAGTGTGATCGGGCCGCTGCTGTGTCTGCTGCTCTGCTTGCTCGATGTCACTGCAAAGTGCACGCAATCGTAGTCTGCGTGAAACAAGATAGGCTTGAGCAGCTCGTCGGTCAATCGTCCAGCAGAGGCCTTTCGCAGTGTGTCCAGGACGGCGGACACATCTTGTGGTGTTCGTGGGAAATGTGGCTCGGGGGATGGCTCGGTCGATTCTGCAGGCTGTTCGGAGTCTTGCGATGGAGGAGCTGGTCTGCGCAAGTGTGGCCTGTTCCGGCCGCGTCGCAGGTGAGGAGGAAGCATGTTGACTTGACCTACAGGAAGAAATACAATAATTTGCAGAGCGCGAAGTGAAATGTCGCCAACGCAATCTCGCAGCACGCGGTACGAGTTGCGAAAGGTTTGAGCAATCACATTGAGGAGCATGAGGCGAGCATGAATTTGCCATTCACTACTGTTGAGTAGCACGAGCTTACCGGTTTGCTGCTGCCACTGGTCTACACGGTTGTGATGACGAGCAATGCCACACTGAAAGCGGGATCGGGCCCAGCTCTGCCCGACGACAGTTGCCTTTCATCACATTCGTTACTGGTATGGTACCGGACTTGGAACAAAGTTGGAAAAGAACATGATGCTGCCGATCCTCGTCGCTATTATACAACGCTTCATCAATGGTCCGAACGAAACGTATAGTCACAGCGCAGGGTCCGCATCGTTTTTGCCGAACAAATTGACAGCGACTTTTACGAATGATGGCCAAATCAATCAGCTTGTTGCTGCTCTGGGCATTTTCGACGACGAACAGCAATTATCTGCGACAAGCTTTTCAAGAGACAGGCTGTTTCGATCAAGCAATTTTGTCACCATGCGAGGCACAGTCACCTTCGAAAGACTGAATTGTGGCCCATTCGCCGGAAAGAGTGGGCTCTTCATGCGATTGAAGCGAAATGATGCAGTGTACCCAGTCGCACATTGTCAGAATGGACCAGGTCTAAGCTGTGCGTTGCGAGACTATCAGATGCTGGTGGCTCGCAAGAATGCTGCCTTTGGTGACTTCAGAATTGCTTGCGGCATCGACAATACTAGCGTGATCCCAGTCGAAGCTGAAACGACTTCTTTCCTGACCAACCTCACCCTGCCTTTCGAGACTATGGTTAGGCCCTAGTATAGATTACAGTACTTCTCTTGTCACTGGAACAATTTTGGTGCTTACTTTAGCGACCACACACTAGTTGCATGATCGAGGCAGATTCGTGGTTCGACAAGATCGCCCCAATGCTTACCATTGCACATTCGAAAAACTTCGTGTCGTTCAGAATAGTATTTCTCGCATGATCTGTTACATCATTCACCATATGCGTTTGGCGACCATGGTGTAACGGTCCACATTATCTAGCTTCATCTCGCCTTTCTCGGCCTTTTGCCGACCTCTGACTTCTTTTTCTCTCAAATTACTCAAGGCATCTGGGTCGTCCTCATAGATCCAACGACGCTTGTCTTCATTCACCTCTACAGTGCCCCAGCCTCCAACTCGACGACCCTGCGTATCGACACTCTGCTTTTCACGTTCCTTCATATCCTTATAGATATTGCGAGCATATGACAGAAGTCCCATGCCTAGCAAAAGCTTGAAAGCCAGGAGGATCAGGTATGAGGCCAGGAAGAATATGAGCATGGTAGCAAGTGCGATGAAGTCGTCAAATGTCCACCACCCAAATGAGCCGTTTGAGTCGTTACCAGCGCCAAAGGAGGATCTACCGAGAGCACGGCGCAACACCTGGTCGAAGTGAGCGAATGCCGCCATGGTCGCAGAGGATGAGGCTGCTTCCGAGTCTAGAGATATAGAAGTTGCGGCCGAAGGTATCGGAGCAGGCATGTGGATGGCCAAGAACATATGATATGTCTGCACGACTGCCCGGATGAACAAGCAGCTAAGCGGTATCACAGGTAAGCCAAGTCTCTTCGTCAAATTCTGATCAGCGAATGCATGAGAATAATAGTCTTTGGCCATGACGTCCAAGAAGCGACCGTATATGTTCGGCTTGACGTTGTTGAACTTGGTGATGTATGCGTGCTTACACCAGTCGACCAGAGCTTCACTACCCAGCACGATTAGGAAAGGGCCCAAAACCTCGCCAGTCCATTTCGGTAGCAGTGTGAAGGCTTTCGGTATGACAAAGCCCGATACCAAAGGAACGCCGGTACTGTTACCTCCCATGCTTTCGATCGGCGTAGTAGTATCAACGAAAGCACTAGTAAGACTAATGCTTAGCCCACCAACCTCGACGATGTTGCGTAGGGCGATGATCAACAGCATGAGAAGGAGCTGGAAGCGCTCAACAACATCAGCACAGGTCATTTGAAAGAGGTTTTCTTTCTCAAACTTCTTGAACACGGCACTCTTGATCTCCACGAACTGATTGCTCATGAGCAGGGTCAGGAGAGCGTTCGAGTACGAGTTGACTGCTACGTTCAAGGTCACGACCTGGTAGAAAAGTACAGTGGAGTGACCAATCGTGTACACAAGTGCGAGAAGGAACATGCCGAGTGGTCGTTTGACTTTACTGCGTCCGTCGGTGTCGCGCTCCAGGGTCTCTCTTGAAAAGAGACATTCTAAGATATCCTGGCCCAGAGCAGAAAGCAGGCGATCAAAGACCTCGAGCACGTTGTAGATGACGTAGAGCTTCATAGCGGATTGGCCTCTGATAGAATGGTACATACGGCTAGCATCGAACGACATCAGGACAACGCATGCTGCCCCAATGAGGAGACCTTGTAATAGGTCCGCTTTGTGATTCGGAAGCAGCACGGACGGCGTCGATCGCACACGTCGATGTCTGAAAGCTGAAGAAGGCTTCCTCTGCTTCCTTGCTGGCGAAGGAGGCACCACATATCCATTGCCTTTCTCGGAGGTGGCGGATGCCGACTCGGTAGCACGCCGTCTGGGCTGTTCTCCTTCCGATGCTGATGTTCGTCGACTGCTTGGATGTGAGCTCGGAACTGACGCTGGAGCTGGAGGTTGCTGATGCTGCCGGCGACGCCATAGTCGACCAAGGCCGTTGTAGACGAAGGAAGCCAGATCTGCTGCCTCTCTGGTAGCATTCCGGCCGAACCACTGCGCAAAGATCACGACAGCCTTCAGAAACCGCAGAGGTAAAATGGTGAAAGTGTAGAGCCAGGCATCCAGACACGCCAAAGTTCCGAACATCAGAATATGCTCCAAGTGGAACGGGAGCAGTAAAAAGTTCTTCAGGCGCTCAAATTTCACGGCAGACGATTCGTACGGGAAATCATTCGCAGCCGAACGATGAATGTAGAGTGCAGATGGTCGGTCAGACGACAGTTCAAGTTGCAGATACGTCGGCAGCGAAGGTGGCGGGATAGGTAACACTGGTGGCATTGGCGAAGGCTCTCGACCATAGCTGGGCGATGGCTTTATGGCACCATTATGCTTATTACTGGCCTCGTCAGTCCGGAGAGGGGCGAGTGAAGGCTTAGACCTTGATGCCTTCGACGAAGACTGTTTTCGGTGAACAGGTGGAGGAGGCGTTGTGGCTCGCGTGTGAGTAGCTGATCCGTGATGGCCGCCGGGGGTTGCAGCGACGCTGGGTAGGCCAGTCAACTTGTCAGGCTGAGATGACCAGCCGACATCATCAGCATCATGCCACTCGTCATCTGCGTCCTGGTCGTCCAAAGCTGGTAAAGGCTCATCGAGAGAGCGTAGGGGCAGCGAATCCGGGGAAGTGGTGAGATCACGGATCTGAGAAGGACTGAGCTTCAGTGTTCTTGCCTCGCTACTTTTGCGGCGCTCTCTGCTGGACTTTGGTTCGAGGCGTCGAACATCCTGTTGCCCATCCAAGGTATCAAAGACTTCCGGGAAAGGCTCGCGTGTACTTTGATGGCCATGCTCGCTGATGGGTGACAGCGTTGGAGAAGGCGTTGGAAGCTGATGCTTGTTGGTGCCAAGTGGCCATCTCTCGCCATCAGCGGGGCTTGTGGGAGAATAGCTCATTGCGCTTTCTATGGTGTAGACTCATAGCGTCGAGCGTATGCCTGATGAACTTCTGAGGGCGATGTCAGTGAAATGCTTAAAGGAGTTTCACAATACTTGGGCTGTATGCACTAGTCGCGTGTAAGACGTGACAAGATCCCTGCCACGCTAAAAAGATCTACCCGAGCAAGCGAGAGTCCCGAGGGTCCCTTCAATCTTTCCGCCACTTCTTCCACGACTCTTCACTATTGCATATTCTACGTTGCGAGAACTGCTCCAACATGGCCGACGAAAACATATATGATGAGATCGAGATTGAGGTAGTCTATGCACTCCAAACTGCTTGCAGGCACATCATCTAACTACCTCCAGGATATGACCTTTGACGAGACGACTCAACTCTACCACTACCCATGTCCATGCGGCGATCGCTTCGAAATCAACATTGACGACCTACGAGATGGCGAAGAGATTGCAGTCTGTCCGAGCTGCAGCCTGCAGATTAGAGTAATCTTCGATTTGGACGACTTGCCAAAGCCAAAAGAGCCCGAGCCGCCGAAACCACCACAGACTGCGCAACAACCACTGGTCGCAGCGGCGTGAAGACGTGCCGGCATATCCGTAAAGGACCACGCCCGCTCTCTCAGTCAATTTTCAGTACTCGGACTCAAATGACAAGCTGCACGCTCACCGAGAATAAGCAAGAGTCGCACACGCTCGCGTAGGGCGATAAATCTCGACCGAGAGTTTGGAACTGCGAAATACGAATCAGGCATACACTTCGGCTGGCAATAGTGATACGGAGGCCGGTAGGAGCGGGTACGGGCCCAGACGCTCCACCTACATGCAGAAGCACATCTGGCCACCACGAGCATCCAGAGCTGGCTACCAAGACCGTGGCCATGAAGATTTTGGCTGGCGGGAAGAGGTCGCTCTCAGAGAAATGCAAGCAGGGCTGTGCCGACTGGTCTGGGATATCTGTCCATGCTCCGAGGCCATGAGCATAGAAACCGACAGGATACTGAGCAAAATCGGCAACTAGTTGGCCAAACCATTTACTGCATCCTCTCGAGCCATGCTTGGCAGAGAGCCGACCAGCGACTCTCATACTGTGAACACTAGCTGAAACAGTGTTTCGCACTGCTACAAATGATCAACTCCATTTTGCTGTGAATGATCCAGCAAGCATGGCATTCTCGTGTGCAATGACTTGCGCTTGCTCGCTGCGTCTTCTCAAGTCATTTACTCAGTGGGATCTTTGCTGACTTCAAGCTCTTCCTCGTGATGATCGATCGAAATTCCCAACTCCTTACTCAGCAGTGCGCTCAGCTTCGTCCCATCACGCAAATATACCCACTCTCCAGTGCCGCCGCCCTCTTTCTCATGCATGCTCTCCCCTTCCACCACCCAGTCGTAGCGCTTCGGGCCAGAAATTGGAGACGAAAGCCATATCTGTTTGTTCGGCGGTTGCTTGTTGATTACGTACGTGCCATTGGGTGGGAAGACTATATTGAGGACGCCAGCCTAAGACTGTGTCAGCGATGCTTCATCTCGCCATTCACACAAGCTGCCAACTGCCATCGGAGAATGACACCAACGTACAGCAGAGTGAACTAGTATCAGATTTTGAATGTAGACACTTACAGCATATTCTACCTCCACGTCTTCTCGACCCTCCTGCAGCAGCTCCGCTTTCTCATGCACGGTGTCCATATACACATCTGCCAACTCATGATATCGATCGTCACTAAGTTCAGCTGGTTGCTGTGCGACCTGCTCTGGCGGAGGTTCCTTGGGTGGCTGAGGGTCTTCGGTATCTGGCATTAAGCCTGCACGAGCTCTGCTATTCATTGAGAATCGCCGCGACTGCGAAGTGAAAGCTGCCCGAAGTGCGGATCGTTGCCATTGGTATGATTGAGCTTGCACTCGACATGGCTGTTGAAACGTTCTTGATGCCGCGCGGAGAGTGCTGCGGAAGAGGAGACGGCTGGTCGCTGGTGCGGACATGATGGCGACGGTGGGTGTGAGAGCACACTGAGATACGGACTGTGTTCAATAGTCTCAAGGGCCCGGCTTGTAATAGTTAATCGACTTGTTTGTTGATGAGTATAGGCTTGTTCCTGTTTGTGGAGGAAGCTTGCTTCAAGGTTGGAGCTTCTTTCCCCGCTGAAACATCCCAGTCCTTGGGTCGTATGCGACTTTGATGGTAAGCAACATGCTGAGAGAGACAGTGTGCTTCCTTGATTGCTGTTTAGCAGTGGCAGCTTCAGACGTAACGTACACAATCAATGCAATCATCAGGAAAGCCAGGCCGCGTCAGGGGCACAGAAACGATTGAAACGGGCATGATAGTCATATCATCAGATTTCGTATAAAGAGCTCTAGACTTTGCGCTCAACATGCACACTCTCAGCTTGCTCAACCTGCTCCACGACGGCCTTTTCTTGGCCAGTGCTCTCGACAAATCCACCGAGCCCTGCTGTGAGCTCCTTGCCCTTTCTTCCGATGAGATACCATGGTAGATTGAATACGGCATCGATAGATTCGAGCGACTTGCCTGCGAGTTCGGGCAAGAAGAACCAACTCCAGGCAAGCCCAAGCGCTGTCACAATGGCGAAGAACATCATGGTACCACCGTGTGTCATTGACAAGAACATCTCTGGGACAGCCTTGCTGTTGCCGTACTGTGCATCATGTCAGCAACCAGCTCAAATGTAAGTGGTGATTGAAACAAAAGAGACTTACCTGGTTCACGAAGTGGAAGGTCATGGCGAATGAACCTCCGATCGCACGCAACCGAAGTGGGTAGATCTCGGAGTTGATCAAGTATTGGATGCTGTTCCAGCCCATAGCCCAGCCGAAACCAGAGAGGTAGATCATGACGATTGCTCCTGTGGCAGCACGCTTCTCGCTGCCGGTTTGTCCATCGACCTCGTTGACATTGGTGTCCGCGAGGAGGAATCCGGCCATGTACAGCATTGCAATAAATTGCAACGTGATACCAATCATCAGCGATCGTTTGCGGCCAACAAAGTCGATCAAGAAGATCGCACAGAGTAATGCTGACACGAACTTGACGATACCGAAGATGGCTGTCGCAAAAAGCTTCTCGTTCTGACCGGTCTGTCCAACCATCTCAAAATATTCTGGGGCGTAGATTGTGATAGAGTTGGCACCACTCCATTGTCCAAGAAGCTGGCTCATGACGGAGAGCATGAGTCGGTATCGATTCGCGGAAGATCCGATCAATTCTCTGATAACACCGTACCATTTGGTGCCGTGGGTCGCTTCGCGCTCGCGTTCGAGTTGATCGTTGATATCGAGCAGCTCTGATTGAACGTACCAATGCTCTATCGGTAGATGTCGAAGGGTTGACAAGTTCGTGGCTGCCTTTTCTTGTTTGCCAACCTTGCACAGCCATCGTGGTGATTCGATCGCGAAGAAAGAAGTGACGAAGATGATCACCGCGAAGTAGATGTGCAACAGGTTGGGAATCACCCATTGCATCTGAGTGTCCGCGCTGATGTGCAGTTGAGAACCCCAGATTGAGAAGTATCCGAGCATGATACCAAGGTAAACCGATCCAGAAAACATGCAGACACAAAATCCACGAGTAAACTTGGGCGAGATCTCAGCGAGGTAACTGGGTGCGACGACAGTCGTTTGACCAATGCCCAATCCAGCGATGAAGCGTCCAGCGTATACCATTCCAAGACTACCGTTCGAGGCTGCTGCCAAGTATATGGCGATACCAAGAACCCATAGCAAGCAGAGTTGCCTCGTTGCCCAAAGACGTCCAATCTTGTCTGTGATGTAGAACGCGAAGAGAGCGCCACCAATGGAGCCGAGCTGGACCATAGACGTGATATTCGAAAGTCGATCCGCTTGCTCGACAGCAGTCAGGCTTGGATCTTTGAGCCCAAAAGTCTTCTTAAAGCTGGCTAATGAAGCAGTGGTTCCTACAAGACCCTCGTCTACACCACGGGCTGCACCCATCAATCCGAACACTGCATTGTATTGTCAGTATCAACCTCGATATGCTTTAGAGATAGTCTTACCGAAAACGCCATACCACAACCTCCAATTCAGAATCTCCTTTGGAGCAGTGTCATCTCTTTTGCCAAACAACATCTTGACTGCTCAGGTGTGAATAAGCTCAGACAAGACAAGCTTGGGCGACGACAAGAAGTCTTGAGAAGGTGAGAGAGGGGGACACCAAGCCAACGCCGCTGGGCTTGGTGAGCTAGGCGGAAAGACTACATCTTATAAGTATTTCTACTACTTCCCTAGCAGGTCTTGGAAGATGCAGCAGCGGACAAAGACGGCGCCTGTGCAGCGTGGAAATCTCCAGTCTCCATGCACAGGACCACGTTACGCTATGGGGTACATGTGGAGCATCGCGGGCAAAGTCTGCTAGGCTATCGTGTGGATGCAGGGAATACAACTCATGCTAAGAGGTTGGGACGGTCAGCGGCGTTACCGCCAAGCAGAGGCCAAGCATCCCAAGACACGGGGATGCAACTTCAGGTGCAGATTTGCAGATGTTGAGTTCTCGAGGATTGAAGGTGTCTTACAAACCATCGGCATTGCCGTCAGGATGCGTTCGCCGTGATACATACGGGTATCACATCACGAGGGCGGAGCTCCCGTCGACACTTATTAAGGACCTCAAGAGAAGCCATGTTGGCGGCGGTGAGCCTTTCTATCTCGTTTCCGTCTAAAGCCTGTCAGCTAGAACGCCGATGGGTGTGTTCGCCGTGACTTGCACCACCGGCTCGCGTCCGTTAGCACCGAGGTGTGCCACTTGATAGCCGACAGGATGCGGTATGCCCGAAGAGGAATAACGGGCGCTGGTCTGTGAGGCTGAACAGCGGTCTTCACAGGATCCAACATCTCCACGTGATAACCATGGTGGGGTTTCTCCAGCTTCCCATGGGGACATTCATATATCGAGACGAGCATCTGGTAGCATGCTGATACCCACAAGCCATGCGAATGTCACGAGAGATTTTCGTGCAGCGGGCCATCTACCCCTTCTGGGGGCTTGGCAAGTGATGTTGAAGTGCCGAATGCCAGGTGAACAGTCTAAACCAGTGGTGCGGATTTGCGGATTACATGCGGGTCGGAATTCGCAGCGAGCAGGGCCAGGAGCACCATATGGTCGTCGGTTTGTCGCTTCGTAATCGGCGCGATATGAATGGATCGTCTCGAGGTTTACAGGGACGACACCTAATAAGGAAACGAGACAGTGGCTAGCGTCCCCTTGGGTATCCGAGACGTCGCACGAGAAATCTCCAGAGAGCGTTCATCACACCGCGCTCCACACTACTCACTGAATGAGCAGTATTCTCCTTCTTATCCGGAGTCTCGAAGCGGTCGGTGGGTGTTCAGTCTCACCTGGAAGGAAGGAAATGCTATCAAAAGCGAGTCAGCTTTCCTGAAGCTCAAGACCCACTGATGATACTCTCTGTTTGCAGGAAGTCCTTCGAGGAACACAGAAGCCTTCGGTCTGGCAGCAAACCACAATGACCTACATCGGTGGCCCTATGGTCGACCACTTCTGCAGAAAGTAGTCAGCAAGTCGACGGCGACTAGCTGCTGATGGACGCGACTTACAGACCTTGATGAGCTCAGCGAATTACTACGCGGCTATGTGTGTCTTGAGCACTTTCGGGGAAGGCTACCCTAAGTCTACCTGAACAAGCTCATGCAAGTTTAGCTGTGCAGGCGGAGTCTCTTAAGGATATGATTCGCTCTCTTGAAGTTCATTTCTAGGCTGCATCACCTGCGAGAGCAGCTGCAGGATCATTGGTATGTGGGCGTTCTACACCGAGTGTCCAGTCGATTGGATTTTTTCGCCTTTACCTTTGACTTTCGAGGTTCTCTCACACCGCGACAGATGGTGCCATTTTGAGGATGAAAGACTTCTCTTCGCCACCAGCAGTTCCGCAGTCACCCCAAACGAGGAATACATGGGCCAGAAATGGTTAGAATGTGATCGATTCCAGCATTCATCGCCCGCTGTGCTATCCATGTGGCGATCCTGTAGTGGTTACTGAGCTTCCTGCTCACCAAGCCAAGATAGCCTTCGTCATTGATGCTCAGGTGAGCGGAAACGAAGCTAAAGAAGCCTTTGTGAGTATCGACCTGGGACACACTTGGGCTGTTTCTTGGAAAGATGGGAAGAGCACTCTCCTTAAGGGCGACTTCCGAATGCGAGTTCAACGAGAAGTATTCTGTCCATGTCATGAGTATTGACTCCTCGCGAATCGACAGCCAGCAGGCATTTCGCCACGAGTTTCGCGATGTCGGTAGGCGCATCATTGGCCGTAGGGTCCGTTAGCCCCGATGCTGCGCATCCTCAAGACTGATATACAAATCAACTTGGGCCTCCAGATATGATTGCAGGTCGAAGGGTAGATGTATCTTCCAGAGCTGGCTTAAGGGAGGCCAGAATATCTTCTCGAGTCATAGTTGTTCTTCAAAACATGTTGGTGACTAGTTGGACATGTGAAGTGATTTTATACTTTCAGTCTGAACGTCAATTGATCCCATAGCACCATTTTGATAGTCCTGCAGCGCCCGAATTCGCGAAATCGGAGCAGTGTTGAAGATGTCAAAGCGATAACGAGCACTGCGAGTAGATCGGATGATTCCCGAAAGATGATGAGCAGCCGGTCATGAAGACAGGTCTCAGGGTCTCAGGGTGATCACCCGCTCCCAGGCTGTATGCTGACCAGCTATTGCCGTCTCAAGCGGACTTTCCGTCAACGTGCATGTGACGGTGCGAAGCCCGCGTAGGGCAGAGCGATCTGCTCCCCACGGCTCGCGGTAGGTGCATGTGCAGAAGAAGCAGCCTTTCAACTTCTCAAGTCAGCTTCAAATAGACATATGGAGCTGAGGGGCAACGTGATGGGTCTGGGGATGTTTAAGCCAAGGCAGCGTGGAAGGCTTGGGGGCGTGGAGGGAGGATTCGCCAGTGGCGCAAAAATTAATTCCAGGTACCCTTCATCTACTTCCAAGTACCCCTTCTTATCTCGCTA
>JAASFE010005790.1:243149-256157 GCA_013365205.1 Pseudocercospora cruenta
CAAGTTCAAAATTTCTATTCCCGAGAATTTGGGAACCCGAAATTCTCGATTTTCGAGATTTTCGCATAGAGTATTTTTGGAGCATATACAAGCTAAATTCTAATAGACCCTGTATTAAAATTCCATTGATCGACCATTAAAATTTAAACGCAGATTTTAGTCTATTTACAAAGTTGAGGTTTACGTTTGCCTACTTAACATAATTTTGAGGAAGACAATTTTTAAGCAAGAGAATACTATTTGCGACAAGGTCTATCGTAACAACTTTTGCTTAGTCTTGTATTCTTTAACTATGAGTTTTACACTGCTTCTGAGTCAGAAATTAGTCATCTTGATGCCTTAGGCAGGGGTACTTTGAAGTTCGACCAAAGGTACCTGGAATTAATTTTTGCGGCCAGTGGTTGTTGCGCGGCTGCGCCTCACCCAATCAGCAGAGCAGCGTGGACGTTGATCCACGGACTATACACGTGAGCTGCACCGCACCGCAATCAGGCCGACGGGAGAGGCACGCTGCCAGATGATCTGTTGCAACCGCCGTGGTGGCCTCCTCAGCGTCGCCAGCAGAACTCAAGCTGGACGGGAGACGATGGCGCAGTAGCAGCCCGCGTACCAGCAGTAGCAGGCAGTATAAGCGTGAGCTTGCGGACGTAGACGGAGAATCGCAGGGCCTCGAACTCGAAGAACTCCCACCGCCAGCCCTCCGGCTTGCGAATCGAGCTGCAGCGGCTAGTCGTCTCCATTCTGCTGCAGAGGCTACCCTACGTCGCAGGCGAAAGCTCTGCGACCTCATCGAAGCCGACATGAAGTTTTCGCATAGCATTCAATTCAATGCCGTGCCGGACTGGTCCTCCAACTACATCGCCTACTCCAACCTCAAAAAGCTGATATACCAGCTCGAGAAGCAGCTCAACCAGAATGGCCAAGTCAGCTCAGGACCAGCTGATCCTGAGTCGTCTCCACTGCTTGCGAATGGTTCTCTGGACGACCCCGACAAGATCTTTTCCCGCAAGCTGGATGACGAGTTGGAAAAGATTAGCAGTTTCTACCAGCTGAAAGAGCTCGAGATCTTTGGCGAAGTAGACTCACTCCTTCGCGATGTAGAAGAGTTTGATGAGGAACATGCAGACGAGGCGGACGGCATGGGCGGAGAGCGCAGGCAGAGTCTGTGGACAAGAGCCAGGCAACAGAGCATACTTCGCAGTTTTCCCAAGAAAAGAAGAAAGTCGTCCACGGTAAGCAGCAGCAGGCGAGAGCGCGATGCCATCCAAGAAGAAGACGATGAAAGCGAGGACGAGGACAACGAGCAAGCTCCACTCACGAAAAGCACTTCTACATTGGACAGATCTCAAACTCTTGACAAGGCCTCAAAGCTGAGGCGTTCTTCGACACGCGGAAAAGACCATGATTCTGGTGAGCAGGGCTCTGACTTTGCTTTGCGGCGACCAAGCATGGCTTTCAACGACTTCGGAGATGATGCTTTGCAGGCACTATACGATGAAGGCATTACATTGAAGAAGAGGACGACAAATCTATATGTCAGTGTCTGTGAGTTGCGGTCATTCATCCAGCTGAATGAGACCGGTTTCCGTAAGGTTTGCAAGAAGTACGACAAGATCTTAGACCGCAATCTCAAGCGGACCTATCTCGACGCGAAAGTCAAGCCAGCATATCCATTCCTGCCGAGCACGATGGACCGCCTGAACGAATATTTGAAGAAGATCGAGGAAGCATACGCCAGTATCGTCACAAAGGGCGATGTTGAAGCAGCTCGCCAGGAGTTGCGGCTTCATCTGAGAGAACATGTCGTGTGGGAACGCAATACAGTCTGGCGAGAGATGATTGGGATTGAACGTAAAGCACAAGCAGCCAATCTAGGCATCCGACAGACTATGCTCGGACAGGACACTGATCACAAGAAAGCACGTCTGCAGGGAGATGAGGAAGAAGCCGCCACTAAAGAGGTCAACTTACCAATCGGCAAGTACAGGTGTCCGAGGTTTCTGGTCACCGGAACATTTTGGGTGCTTTGCGCCATTATCGCCATCTTCGCAGTACTTTTAGCGGTTCCAATCATGGAACGACCGGAGCAGCAGAACTGCTTGGCTCTCGTGGTCTTTGTCAGCTTGTTGTGGGCAACGGAAGCTATACCACTGTTCGTCACTTCGCTTCTGGTGCCATTCCTTTGCGTCATCCTGCAAGTTGTGCGCGAAGACAACAAGCCATATCGACGATTATCTAGCAAGGAGGCTGCAGGGTATGTGTTTGCATCAATGTGGACACCAGTCATTATGCTGCTGCTGGGCGGTTTCACAATTGCAGCCGCCCTGAGCAAATACAATATTGCAAAGATGATGGCAACTTTTGTGCTCTCAAAGGCTGGCACGAGGCCTCGCACGGTCCTTCTCACAAGTATGGGTGTAGCAACATTTGCCAGTATGTGGATTAGCAATGTCGCAGCACCCGTGCTGTGCTTTAGCATCATCCAGCCTATCTTGCGCAACCTGCCGGCGGACAGCGACATGACGAAGGCTCTACTTCTTGGTATCGCGCTGGCCTCGAATATTGGTGGCGCTGCGTCTCCCATCGCTTCACCACAAAACTTGATCGCATTGGAAAACATGGAACCACAACCAGGCTGGGGTACCTGGTTCTTCATCGCGTTGCCAGTATGCATCATCAGCATCCTCTTGATTTGGCTCTTGCTACTTCTCTCTTTCCGCCCAGGCCGAAACACTACTATCGTGCCCATTCGCCCAATGAAGGATAAGTTCACTGGCGTGCAGTACTTTATCGCTATTGTCACGATTGCCACGATTATCTTGTGGTGCGTCAGTCATCAGCTTGAAGGCGTCTTTGGAGACATGGGCGTGGTGGCGATCATTCCTATGGTGCTCTTCTTTGGTACTGGAATCCTGACGAAAGAAGACTTCAACAATTTCCTATGGACTATCATCATCCTTGCCGCTGGCGGTCTGGCTCTTGGCAAGGCCGTCAACAGCTCTGGTCTGCTCAAGACTGTTGCAATTGCCATCACAGAAGGAGTCTCTCATCTTTCCCTGTACGGCATCACGTGCGCATTCGCAGCTCTCATTGCTGTTGTGGCGACATTCATCAGTCATACGGTCGCCGCGCTGATCATCCTTCCTCTTGTGCGTGAAGTTGGCGCTGGTATGTCGGAGCCACGTCCCAACCTCCTCGTCATGGCTTCAGTGCTCATGGCGTCTGCCGCAATGGGTCTCCCGACCTCTGGTTTCCCCAATATGAGTAAGTTTTGCACGTGCTTCGTCTCTCACGTTCCAATACTGACAATTTCCTCAATAGCTGCCATAATGATGGAGGATCCACAGACCGGCCAACGATACCTCCAAGTCAGGCATTTCTTGACTCGTGGCATTCCAGCAAGCATAATCTCGTATGGCGTCATCGTCAGCGTAGGATATGGCTTGATGATCGCGGTTGGGTTCTAAGTCCTCGATCGACAGCCTTCGACATTCCTGAGCTTCCATAGACTTTTGACGATAGAGCGAAGATACGAATAATTGCCATCTGAACGGCACTTGGTGTTATCCCGCCACCAAACACTCTTGGCCTCCAATCTTGCTGTCTTCGTTTGCTGAGGTATATCCTCAATGCTTGTCTGCGTGTAGAGAGCAGTAGATCATGTGCTGCTTCCCTCACATCTCAACCATCCTGCTCCGGGTCCTCCTCTCCATACATCTCTTCCTCTCTTTCCTCATCCTTCTTCGTGCTCTTCTTCATCCCCTTCTGTTCTTCGGCAGCCTTGTCTTCGTCCATCTTCCGCGTCAAGAATGAGTTGACTTCAGCCTGCAATTTCGCGGCATTCCCGCGGAGTTCTGCCAGGTATGCGGTCTTCTTCTCCACGCTGCTGCCATCGCCATCTTTAGGCGGAGGAGGCAGCTCGTGAGAGAAGACCTGCGTGGAGGTCGGAGAATCGTAGGAAGCGACCAGCAGTGGATGCGACATTGTGTTGGTGAGTGATGTTCAGGTCAGGACCTGAAGCTTGCGATGGTACCGAACTTCGCAAGCTTTGAGCTTCGCAGCGAAAATCCTCACGTCACTTCCTGCCTGACTACGTTCGCGCTCGCTACTGTGTGCTACAACAAAGTGCATTAGAAGTCCCAAGCACATGGAGTCGAAGACGGTCCGTCAACGGCGCGAAAAAGACACCCGCTAGCTTGCACGCATGAGTGGCCAACAGAAACGAGAAGAGGCAGGGCGGCAAGGTCCATCCCGTTCATCTGAGACAGCATTGTCACACGACATATACCATATCTTCGACAAACGTTACCGAGGCCAGGGCGATTGGACTGCGCAACGCTACTGAGCTCTACACAGTTGTCCACTCTTCTTCACCTCCCATCGATCACTCCCGACACAAGTTGGACAGAAGAAGACATCAGCGGGATCACGGTGCCTTTTAATTCGCAGCAACCTCTCGTAATGCACTCCATAGAAGTCCTGCTTCCAGTCTGGGTCGAGCCTGTTGTTCTCGTTCATATATCCACCGGTCTTTGGAGCCAATTTCTTTAATGCGCCTGCCTTGGCATACAGGATGTCTTCTGGGATTCGTTCTATCGTGGCCGAGTCGGTATTCTGCGTCCAGCTGCGAGCGACAATATGATGCACAATCATTTCCCGCCAAGCAGGATTCAAGCCCGATAATGGGCGCGATTGTCCATCGATGCCGATCTGGCCGTGGGGTGCGCCGAACATCTCGACAACATTGGTGGTCTGCTGCTTGGATGTGCCAGCTAACGTCTCCAGAGCCTTCATCAAAGAGCTGCGATCTAAGAGGAGTGATCTCTCGTCCAAGAAGCGACCAGAAGTTGCGCCGTATGTCCCCGCTGGAGGTTCTACTCCAGAGAACCTGGAGTAGAATGCTGCGTAGTCGGGCATTTCGGTATACGAAACGGAGACAAACAAATCTGACCCATTCTTTGCAGCCATTTTGGAGGTTATCGAATCAAAAGCTCTTTCGGCCTCCTTTCGTCCTTGATTGAAATTTGCGAAAGTGTGAGCATATGCAGTGGTGAAATTGGCCACAAATGGTACGGCAGCTGCTGTAGTCCACTGGCCGTAGCCTGACCAGCCTGATTCAGCCAACCCTGGAAATGCTTGGTAGAGGTCAGCAACTGTTTCCAGAAAACTTGTGGTATTCCCGGACAGAGATGCAATCGCCAGCGTCTGAGCAAGGACCTTCTTAGTGGGATACGCTTTGACTGTTGTTTCGACAACGATACCATAGGTGCCTGGGCCACCCCCTCGAATGGCAAAGAATAAATCCGTGTTCTCGACAGGTGAAGCTGTTACCAGAGTTCCATCTGCAAGAATAACCTTCGCGGACAAGACATTGTCTGCCCCCAAGCCAAAGTCGTGCGTAGCAGGTCCGTGACCTCCTCCTGCATACAGCCCACAGATGGCGTTCCACCGCCCACGACGAAGAGATCACGCTTCGCAGCTTCAGAATACACATCGCTCCATGTATAACCGCCTCGAATCATGAGGGCTGGACCTTTCCACGAAGTGGTAGACTTCTGGTGCGAGCCTTGATCAAATCGCGCATGATATTCGATCCCTTTGCGTAGGTATTTGATCCAGACTTGCAGGCTGCCATAACCCATAGATCTGCCCAAGAGATCATGTCCGGTGTCTCGAATGACGAGACGAATGTTGGCTGACTTCGCCCAAGCAACAGCAGATTGGACATGTTCAATTTCTGTGGCATTCACCGTGTATACCGGGGCGTCTCCGAGTCCACATCTATTGTCTGCTTCTGCACCAAACGGTATGAGTGGACAATCGGGCTGAAGGGGATATGAGTAGCCAACGGGGAAAGTCTGCTGGAAGCTATTATTGGTATACTGCTTCGTGACCGATGAACATTCCGAGGCGCTCTGGTGCGGACCTTCATAGCAGGAGATTGCTACAGGTGTATTCACAAGTAGTCTGCCGTTGATGCTGCGATTGAATGACTCCCATTTCACCGCTGCTGGCCAGCATGGCTGCTCCGGGATCTGGTCTTGGAATCAGCGATCACTCGAGACTTAATATCTCAGGCATACTGACGCATCTACATTTCTCAATCATAGCCTGGCTCAACCCACTGAAGAAGGTCAGTGTTACGAACTTGCGCCAGAACATCGTGCCTGGTTGATCGCATGTAAGAGCAACAAATACAGTCGCAGCTCCAAGAGCTGCGAGCAGATTCGGCTTCTAGAATGCACATTGCTTGTGCATCCTTTCTAAGTGTGGCGAGCTGAAAAGCTTCTCGTCCACGGAGATAATGCAGCTAAGAGCACCTGCCTCTTTACCTTATCGAGCTCTCGCCGCATGACATCGATGCTGGCAGTGCAACTTGTGGCCCCCTTTCGCCATGTACCTTGCTTCACAATTCATTGCGGCTGAGGTCGATCGGCACACGTCTGATAGACGCAGCTTTATACGAACGTTGTTCCCACAAATGACTAGCCAGAGTCGGATTTTATGGATGGAAGCAGGACCAAACTCAATGCAGGACACACGTGATGTGTACTTTTAAATGTCTCTTGGTTTGCTGTGGGACACAATGCTTGTACATATCCATATATGGCAATCGTATTCGCTATTACAGTGATCGCGAGTATCTCCAGTCTCGGATGGAACGCCCACGCTGTTCAATTATCAAAATCGAGCCCGACACTGTCTATTGGCCTGCTCCCCGTGGTATCAGAAGCGAATGTCACCCAATACCGACATTCTGCGCTCCATATGCTGCCCCAACAATCAATAAGAGTCAAGCTAACCAGGAATTTTCTGTCCGCGCCTCCAACTCCATGCAAAACAGCCACTAACGAAAGGTCTTATCCATCGACGACTTTGAGAATGGATTAGTGAATCTTATTTCGTTCGTATGCTCAATGCCTCTCAGCAAGTCGATATTGTCGATTGGCATCCCGTCACGCGACTGGTATGTAGGCGCGCCTTTCAAAATGCCGAAGTCGACGATGAGAATGCGGCCGTCTTGACTTGTCGCGACGATACGACGGTAATCGGACTTGGCTGCAAGCATCCAACTGGTAGTCCATTCTTCGCCACGCCATAGCTCTTCGCCAGTCACAAAGTCGTACACGCGGAGGTCGAGGTCGTATGAGCCCGAGATAACGCGCATATTCGTGGAGTCCAACCATAAGCTCCGGACAAGCTGAGTATGGCCAGCAAATTGCATGACTTCCCGGCCTGTCTCGGTCTCGAACTTGTAAGTGATGTTATCATTACCGCCCGCCAAGACATACTTCATGTCTTCCGAAAACTCCACTGCTGCAAGGCCCCGTTCTTTGGCGGGAAACTCCTTGATAAGCTTCATCTGGTTGAGGTCCCATAGTCGAGCGATGCCGTCTCCGCTGGCGCTTACGAGAAGATTTCCGCGCAGCTGAACGGCATTCACAGGTCCTTTGTGGCCTGTCAGCTGGCCCTTTTCCGCCAGATTCTCGCGATCCCAGACAACAATCTTCGAGTCCTTGCTGCATGAGACAATGTGCTTCGCATCAAGAGCTACATCGAGTACACCTCCAGTGTGGCTCTTCAATCGCTTGATGATTTCGTATGTCTTGACGTCCCAAACCAGGAGTGTGTTGTCAGAGGATCCAGTGACCAGGATCTCGTCATCGTACTGCAAGCATAATATACTGGCGTCGTGACAATCGTTGTTCGGGTAAAAGATTCCCTCGCCGTAAGCAGTGCCATTGACGCTGGCAGTGGCCATGTGAAAGGATGGATAATCCACAGTGCGAAGCACTTTAGGTCCCAGCGCCGGTTTCACGTTCGGCCGACCAATTACTCGGAGGCATTGATACGTGTTGATATCCCACACACGGATTGTTCGATCTCTTGAACCTGTGATGATCTTCTCCTCGTCAAATTGCAGACAGTAGACACTGTCTGTGTGACCAGACAGATAAATAGCCTTACCAGCATCCGTAGCACCGGCACGCCAATTCTTCTCCAAGTCCACCCTTGCCTTGTACATCTTGCGCCATGCTTGATCGGGTCGATTGGGCCTTCCAACACCGATTCCGCCAACTTGAATCGGTGCAGGATCGGTCATTACCTGTCGCTGGTATTTGCGGTAGAAAATAGTTCGCCAGACAGATGGATCTTCGATTAATGACTTCCATCGTCGCGAGACCTGTTCAGCATTTATGAGATCTTTGGCGTCGAGGTTCTTGAGCACCGCAAGGGCAAGTTCGTTTGGCAGCACAAAGGTGAAGTCGTGTTGCGAGGGGGCCGCAAAGGTATGATAGGACATGTCAATGTCCCCATCAGAATCACGGATTGAAGCAGTATAGTTGGACAAGTCTGCTCCACTGTCTGCAGCACTGCTCAATGAGCCGAGCCGGCTGCGCCGAGCATCGATGTCTTCGTACTCTGGCAGCCATTCTGGAGGTAAGGATGTTGGGGAGAGACCCGGATTATTATGCATTGCCGCAGCTTTCCTCGCAGCGTCACCACCTGGTGCTGTTCCAATGGTTGGTGTGAATCGGGAGCTGGCGGGTCGTACTGGAAGGCCGTATGTGGTTGGAGCAGGTGTGTCCTTTCGGTCGCCCAATGGTAGGAAGTGTCGGTGTTTACGTGGCCGTTCATCGCCTTGACGTGCAGTGCGTTTTGATGGCGAGGTTGGAGGCTTCAATGACAGTAGCGCGGGATCTATGCATGTGCTTGCTTCGTCCGTGACCTCCACGCGGTTTGGCGTGCTCGACCTCCTGACGCGGCCACTTGACACGCCCGGCAAGGCATATTTCTGCATGCTCTCACGAAAGCCATTGACCCGTTCTTGATAAGTTCGTGATAGTCTTCTGCCGAGCGAAGCCGACTTCTCACCTCCAGCGTGCGTGCCTTGGCTGCTGTCAGATGACTCGCCGGTAGAGTGGATTGGAAGTCGGTATAATGGTTTTCTCGCTCGTCGTGAGTGGCGCAATGTTTCCTGACGAGCTTCCTCTGGTAACCTGTCCTCCGGCGCGAAGCTAAGCGGCACTCCACTCCACCGCAGCTTCGATACTGCGTCGACCGCACTTGCCATCTGGTGCATGTCGTTGGCGGTATCGTCACGAGACATGCGTCGTCGAGAGAAGGAGCCACGTGCATTCATGCCGGCAGCAGAGGCTCGCGGTGTGGTGTCATTGTCCTCGGACGATTCTGCTTCCTCGGCGATGAAATTAACCGGTGTGGCCGACGAGGAGGAGGAGGATGCGTGGACAGTATGGGGCCGTTGGTCGGGAATGCGTGGTCGAGAGTAGAAAGACCGGTCAAGAGGATTCTGCATTATGAATATTGGGGTGAGGGAGGGTTGGGGAGATGTGCAGCGCTACAGCAGAGCTGTGCTGTGCTGTGCAGTCGAGGGCTGGCGTGCAGACTAGTCGTTTCCCGATGCGGACCAGGAGACACAACGAGTCGCGCAGTGCTGATCGCAGGACTCGCGCGCCGTGTCAGCGCCCAAGATCTGCTGCTGGCAGCTGCACGTCGCAGCTCGCAGGTTGCAGAGTTGTGTCGAAAGAGTGTGAAGAGAGCGTAGCGTTTGTTGTTTACGGAGATCGAGGCTGCGTGGTCGGGATCGCTGCTTGTTTGTATCGAGTCGGGCCAGGGGTGGCGCGGTGGTGCCGCCGGGAGGGGCGTTGGCGTTGGCGTGAGCGTTGGAGTGCGAAGGAGTGGAACGGGGACAGCAGCAGCGGAAAGCAAGCAGTCTGTCCTCAGCTATAGCGACTTTGTGGGATCGTAGGCCTGGTCACAGAGAGTACCCAGTACCTTTGTGCAGGCGAGGCAGGTCTGCGGGCACGACAGAAACAGGAACGAGCGCCCTGCGGGTGAATAGGGAGCGGAATGATGTGTATGGAAGAGCCGTAATGCAACAAGAGTAATAATAATAATGGCAGGATGGACACGCAACAACGACACCTCGCACCGCAGACGGCGGCGTGGTAGAGGCAGGGCAGGGCAGTTAATATGGGAATGGCCAACGCAGCGTCCGCAGCACAGTCCACACCAGTAGTAACAGCAGTCCCGCTCTCAGCCAGTGCCAGTGCCAGTTTCGCTTTCGTCCAGGTCGTTCGCCTCCGCCGGGTCTTGCTGGCCAGAAGGGGATAGTCAGCTGGCTTTGATCGCGAGCTGAATGGCTTCCAATGTGGTGCAGAGTTCACACTCCGTCGAATGTGTGAAGGGAAAGACAGGATTGCTCGGTCGGTGAATGGTGCCGCACTAGTCTATGTACGTTTCGGGTTCACTTGAGATCGCTCAGCGCCCCCAGTCCCAAACTTCTTAAGGTTCGCTCATTTGTCGGACAACAGCCTTTCGTCCTCCCCGGCTCCCTACGAATCTCGCCAGACTCGCCTCTGCACTGCACCATCGTGACGTTATCTGACTGCCGCCCTTGATTCACCCTTCTTTGCAAGCTTTGCACACCACCAAGCCCGCCCGACCGCCTTCGAAACATCAGGATCCATTGATTTGTGACCGCATCCTGACATTTTCTGAATCGCTGCTGAGCCAGGCATTTCCCCATCATTCCCATCCACTTCGCCATTTCGCCATCCCCACGGAGCTTCCGACCCCCGAGAGTTGCACGAACATCTCGCCGCTCGCATCACACGCCCGCTGCCAGCTCACGCTACCTTCTTGCTGCATACAGCTGCGTGTGCTGCGGTCAGCTGGATTGTTGTCCTGCAGCCCCATCGGCACCCTCGCCCTCTGCTAGGACATCATGCCTGCCATGAATAATGTCAGCGCCACGCCAATTCCATGGCCTTACCGCTTGTTCTTTCTCTACATTGAACCAATTTCGACTCTTGTTGGTGCATACTTTGCCCACTTTCAGCAGGCCTACTATATGGATCAGACTTATTCTACTGCGACCGGCCTACTTGGAGTCTCCACTCGTGAGAGCATTGTCCTCTCGCAGTTAGCCAATTTGTATCTTGCCTTCACTTTAAACGAAGCGCTTGTGCTCCGAGCTACCAACGATCGCCGCGTTTGGAATACTGTCCTCCTCGTTCTCCTCATTGCCGACTTCGGACATCTATACAGTGTCAAAGCTGCAGGTCTGGAGGTGTACACTGCCTTCACTGAGTGGAATGCAATGTATTGGGGAAATCTAGGATTTGTCTATATTGGGGCACTCCATCGCACATGTTTCCTGCTTGGCATTGGTCTTCCTGGCTCATCCGGCGTCAATGCAAAGCTCAAGACGTAACACAACGACAATGCGCTTTCTCAGCTGTCGTCAGCTGGACGAATTCCCAGCAGATAACTTGCATGAACTGCAGTATACTTCACTTGAATTTTCGGATATGCATACCGGTATAAACACCAACTGTGCGGTAGGGTTGACACCGGCCCGAGCAGGATCCAGGGTATCACCGACAATCCGGCTATGTTTGGCAACACATCCTTACATGTGCTATCCTCGTTCAAGCAATACGATCTGACACAACTGTATAGCCGGTCGCTGTAGTCCAGCATCAAGCGGGACCACTTGCAATGCAACAACGGCGCGGCTTCTGGACTTTTCTTCGTGAACCATGACGTCTCAGGCCTAGTCAGCCTGCCTGGTACGATCTCAGAGCTACCAGCCAACTCAGCTTTGTGAGGAGAGCGTTCATGCGGTCTTTACGCCATGCAAACGTACCTTTCTTTCAAGCTTCTCCACATTCCACACCGCTCCGCTCGCAGTGGTATTGCTCAAAGCTCAAAGCGGCTTGGCCGCTCACGCCGTTGTCTGTGTGCGTGGTTCGGGTCTCGACTTACCATCTGCCTGGAGCTCAATTCGCTACCCGATGGAATGGCACTGCATTGTCTAGCAACGCCCATGCATTTCGGTTGGAATGTGACGAAGATTTGATTGATCGTATGAGACAATCGAGAACTGTAAGCTGTCTGAGTCTCAAGTCCAGCTCTGGTCGATTAAACCAGGTTTACTGCGAGTGGGTCCACATAGATATAGCGCTTCCGCGGCTCTCGGAGGTGGCTACCGCTGCTAAGTAAGTAAATAACCTTTAGCCGTAGAAGTTAGTATAATAGACCGTGCTTTGTTAATTACCTACCTAATCTAGTTTAGATATAAGTACGTACGACGCGTACGCTAAACGCGTCGTTCTAAGCTATTCTAAAGCCGAGTAAAGTACTATATAGCGGACTAGACTATAGCTAGATTATTAAACATCTTATTACTTATCCTATTAGTAGAAGAGGAAGAATTAGGCCTTATTAATACCTAGTAAGGTATCCGAGCGCCGTATATACTAAGAGATACTCTAACTTATCGATACCCTTAATTTAAATAGAGCCTAAAAGATTAAGACAACCGCAACATTATAATAGAAACCCGGTTTACTAAGGATTAGTTAAGACGACTAGTAAGGCTCCTACTAGGTAAAGACTAAAGATACTCTCTAGTTTAGAAGTAGTACTAATAGAAAGTACTTATATATCTATAAGCTAATAAAAGTACTATATCTTATATACTAGCGGATAGTATATCTAGGCCGCTACTACTCGCTCCGCTTCGGTAGAGGTTACGGCTAGATCTCTAATATATTTAATAGTATAGTAGAGCTATTATATAAGAGCTAAAGTAAGTATCTAAATTAGTAGCCTAGCTTAAATAATATAGCGATAATCGAACGCTATAGTAGGAAAGTATAGGTAGCTAGATACGGTAGAGGCCTACTTTAGGGTTTCGTTAATAGTACGTTCTTCGAGTTTATAAGACTAAAGGACCTTAAGAAATAGCTTAGTACGTACGCTAAATATTATAGCGCGAATAGCGAGAAGATCTAATATATAACGGCTCTAGATAGCCTTATTATCTACGCTTCTAAGAGTTTTCTTAGTTTAGTAAATAACTAGTAGATATTCGCTAAATCTAGCGTAGAATAGCGCCTTCGAGACCTATTCGTAGGGCGCGATAAGGAGTTATATTTATATAGCGATAGTACCTATTAGTCTTACTATAGCGTAGTA
>JAASFE010005790.1:258412-355530 GCA_013365205.1 Pseudocercospora cruenta
TCTAAGGTCGCGACATCCTTTATAGTTACTACTATTTAATATTAAACTATTAAGCTATACTAGAAGAGGTATTATTAGAGGTCTAACTATTATAGTCGAAGGTTTAACTATAAAGACATTTACTTAACTATATTTAGAAGCCTTAGTAAGCCTTCTAATTACGGTCCGACACGGCATTCGCACGCCGGAAGGTTATTCACTTACACAGCCACCGCTAAGCACGATATTCCAGCAGTAAACCTACTCTATTGAGGGCTTCGATAAAGATTTCTATGCAAGTATCAGTACTCATCAGGAATTGCAGGGCACAGCACTCAATAGGGCAGTGAGCGTCGATGACCAATTCTTGCATGACATGTGAAGGTTCTGAAAGGCTCTCGATCACCAGAACACATCCCTCCCGATGCGGAGACACACTTCTGCTCGTGAACGCAAAGCGACTTCAGTGAAACCGTCTCTGGATAGAACACTTCACAAATACCTGTATTGTACTACTTCAATGGTCATCAGAATGTCTTGACATGTGTGCCGCAATGGACTTTCAGCAACGGTCACAACCTGCCGAGCCCACGATTTATAATTCGAGAAAATGACGACACGAACGATAAGCCAAGTCCAGCATCACCATTTCGCTTAAATATGTTCCCCCAAAACACAATTCCAGTCTGTGAAACAAACGCACTGTCATTGGATTGGGTTGGAGTCAATATTGCAACAACGTTTCACAATCAACAATGTCTCAAATTGCCAATAAAAATGTCCTCATCACAGGAGCTTCGATGGGTACGAGCACACGACAATTCATCTCGATAAGCAGCAACAACTCACCCAGTATCTCACTCTAGGCATTGGAAGCGCCATCGCGAGACGTCTCGCAAAAGAAAATGCCAATCTAGTCCTCCTCTCCAGATCCGAAGACAAGCTCTCTGCCCTCGCCAAGGAACTTGACTCCTCAAGCTCGGGCAAAATCCTCTGTTACACAGCAGATGCTCAAGACTACAATCAAGTCAACTCGGCCGTTCAAAAAGCTGTCTCTGAGCTTGGTCAAATCGATGTCCTCATTAACAATGCCGGCTTGGCAATTGGTGCGCCTTCGGCATTCCCAGATCTCAAGATCGAAGACATCGTCACCATGACTGGAACCAATATCAACGGCTACATGTTTGCAGCATACGCGGTCCTCAACGCTGGCGGGATGAAAGAGCGGAAAGCCGGTACCATTTTAAACGTCACAAGCACGACTGGGTACTTTTTCCCGTTCTCCTCATCCATCTCCGCACGAGTGCTGACCCATATCTTCTTTCCACAGTCTCGAGGTCCCTCCCTTTCCAGGCGAAGCAGTCTACCATTCCAGCAAAGCAGCTCAGGAGGCCTTCACCAATGTCCTTCGCACTGAGCTCCAGGGTACTAATATCAAAGTCCTGGCTCTGCGGCCTGGAGTCGTAGCCACGAATTTCCATGAACTACGCGTAGGTTTCGATAAAGGACTTTATGATGATTTTATGAAGGGCATGGAGCCTCTTGTTGCGGAGGATGTGGCTGATGCTGCTGCTTTCATGTTGTCGACTGAGGAACGAGTTAGTGTGACTGCTGTGAATGTTACGCCTACTGCGCAGAGGAGGTGAGTTGTGATCGTCTTTTAAAATGCGAAGCGAAGAGCGATGCTGATCACCTAGAAGCTTGCAAGTCTTTGATAAGACGTGGAACGAACGTAATGGGAAGAAGGATCGTGGATTGTAGCTCGGCGTCCATCGTAGTACTTGATTGCCGCACATGGGGTTGAAAGTTGAAAGTGTTTCGCGAGAGACATCATAAATCTGCTCTCCCCTTCGCCCATCAATTGCATCTTTTTGCAGTGATGGAAAATCGAAAATGGACGTGGACAGTTTTATAGTTCTCGTAAAAATACAGTACCTGTACTGCCATGCATATCTCATATCTCATAGATCTCATTCCTCGCTGGGACCCATCACGAGCTAAGTCATACTAATATGTCCGCTCCTGAAATGTCTACAGTGATTTACCCCTTCTTTTAATGTCGCAGCCAGGTCGCTAAATATCAATGGAAGCAATGCTTTTGTCGTCTATTCCGTCATGTCATGCTGTATGTGGTCGAGGTATATCCGTATATGATTGGAGTTATGATCCCGTTTGTCGTGGGAGAAATGGGTAGTTTCCGAAGGAAGCTCGATATGGTGACAGAGCTCCAGGCTGTTCGGTGGTTCGCCGTAATTTTCGGCCGGCGTAGTACTCGTCGTGCTCGCTGCGTATTGTCATGGACGCGGTTCCATTCTCGATCATTTCTTCGGTGTGCTCTTGGTTGTGGTCGTCAGTTGGTGCATACTGTGGCGGAGATGCCGGGTCGTAGACTTGGGCTCGATAGGTGAGGAGGACCTTGGCGATCAGTGCACCAGCAAAGGTGCCAAGCAGGAACATGGCAACAGAAGAGCTGCTAGTCAAGTCCAAGTGTCGCGCGTCCATGCCCAGTCCTCCACCAAGTACATCACGTACGATCTCAAAGGGATGACCGCAGTAGATCGTGAGATTCACCGCAACACCTATGCCGAAGTTAGTGTGAATCTGCTGCGCCAGATCTAGCCTGATCACTTACCCATTCCAACTGCGATGGCTACCGCAAAGCCTATCATTGACGAAGGCCAGACCGTGCAGATAGCAGCGCAAGTCGCCAGGATGAAGTATGTGGTGAAAGTCAGGCAACTCCGTCCAGTCGCCTCAGATATCCATTTTATCCACCCGAGTATCTTCTCGGAGATTTTGAGAAAAGGTCCCACCGCCCCATTGAAACCTTCTAGGCTCTCCTGAGTGGCATTGATGGTAGAGTGCATCTCGTCGACTTGTCGACCCATGCTTTGTTGCTTGCTCGCTGTGATGTCCATTTGGGCATGCATCAGTACCATCTGCTCCAAAGACGCGGCCAGACCATATCTGACATCTTCCAGACTTCCAGAGAGGCCATGAACCACATCATTCGCATCTTGGACACTACCCGTGAACTCGTACACACTCTGATGAACGCCGGCGAGAACTAATTGCAAGTCGTACTGATGCTTGCTTAGCGCAATCTCAAGCTCTTCGCCGTACTTGGCCATGCCGGTTTGGAGGTGCTCGTCCATTTGAGACTTGTAGATTCTGAAATACTCGAAGACACTGGTGATGTTGCTGGTGAGTTGCTGGTGAGCCTGCTCTTGAGCCTGTCGAACCATTCCCATTTCGGTAGCAATCTCTGCTGCGTCTTGCTTGATGCTGTTCTGAGACTCTTTCAGTTGCACAAGAAGTGCCTCGTGCTCAGAAATTACGTCCTCACGTAGGCCACTCATGGCAGTCTGAAGGTCATCGAAGTGCTCGCGGAAGGCTTCGAAGCTGGCCTGGTGCTGTTCCATGGTGTGGTTGAGGCCGTAAAGCGTCCCGAAGAGAGCGGTGAATAGCTCAAGCTGCTCGTCCTTTGCGACATCGTGGCGCATTGCCTGACACAAAAGAAGACCGCGATTCTTGATGTTCTCGAAAGTCGTCCAAGCCTGGCCATCTTGGTAAAGAGCGTCCAGGCAGATGCGAAGCTGGCGGCCAAGGTGGGGACTGTGGAGGTCCATAGTCGAAAGAGGCCGACACTCTGACTTCCACTCCTGGAGGGCGTCCTCGAGACCGCATTGCACCATGTGTATAGCGAATAGCTGCTCGGCATGGTCAATCATAGCGTCGCTGATGCCTCGCGAAGCAGCACCATTGTAGTTTGCGCAGAAATCAACCAGGTTCTTGCCCGCTCGACGCTTGCACGATGTAGGTTGGCTGCGCAATTCGTCGACCACATCAAGTGCGTCCTTGATGTGGTTCACGACGGCCACCAAAGGTCGCACAGCATGCTGAGTGGGCTCAGGCGATACCTCCTTGTGGCTGCGCCATACGAAGCCGGCTTTGAGGGTATAGGAGTCAGTGGCATGAACTACGAATTCGAGCCGGTGGTAACAAGCAAAAGAACCTTACCTGTGGTGCTGCTGATGTGGCAGATGAATATGAGTAGTGTTGTGATTAGGCGCATTGCCGATCTTGAGGACATCTTGATGTCTGCTGCTGGCTGAGTAGATGGCGCTTGTCAAGCAAGATGCTACGAAGGAGGGTTGATTTGACCGAGTGTTGAACTCAATCGCAAGAATGTGACCGGATGGTAGTCGCTATGGTCAATGGGTTGAGACAGGTCAAGGTCAGAAGTTGAAAAGGGTTGGTTGTTAGCGTTGAGTCGCAGGTGACTGCAATGCTTGTAATGAAGACAATAGAGTCACCCTCTGATTGTCGCGACACTTCACTTACGCTTTCGATCAGCGCCTTGATTGGGCTGTGAGTCTGTGAGTGAGGGATGGAGTTGCATGTGATGGCTGAGAAGTGACGATGTTGGAGCTCGGTCACCAGATTGGAAAGCGCGGTCTGTGCGCTTGGAAGCCGCGCCGCGATGCTGAATCTGAAAGTCAGGATAGAGATGGAGCAGGAGCAGGAGCAGGAGCAGGAGCAGCCGCGATTCTGTTTTACTTCATCTCGACGACAATAGGAGCATCGACAATGGCGGCCTCGCGACACTGTACACGTTCATCTAGAGCTCTATTGAACTCCTTCACCAGCGCTCCTTCCCACGAGATCACGGTTCCCATCTTTCTCGCGCCAGCATTCGCAGCACAATCCCAACCGCCACCACCACCTCCATCACGCCTGCAATCATCGCGTTTCTCGACTTCAGCACGATGCGCATCCAAGATTGGCAGTGCGCCGCTCACGCTGCCGCCCGAGGTCAAATTTACCGTTACAGAAGCGCCGCAACAGTCTAGCACTTCTCGCGTCAGTCGCAATGCCTCAGGAGCAATGGTTGATATCGAAGGTCCCAGAGGCAAGATGAGCATGTCTCTACCGCCGTACGTTCAGATTCTCTCCGACAACGAGACACAGACACATACACTGCAGATCGTAGACACGGAGGATAAGAAACAGAAAGCGATGTGGGGTGCGTATCAACAACTCAAGGACACTGCGATTGTGGAATATCCATTCTAACGACATACAGGCACTGTCCGAGCATATCTGCAAAACCACATACTTGGTGTCAGTGAAGGCCATGCTGCTATACTACGGCTGGTTGGCGTTGGCTACAGAGCTACGGTCGAGAAGAATGCGCAGACGAAACAGCCTGAGTACCCAGGCCAGGAATTTGTATCGCTCAAGGTTGGATACTCACACCCCATCGAGCTTGGCGTACCTCAAGGTGTCAAGGCGAGTGTACCGCAGCCAACCCGAATACTGCTTGAAGGTTGCGAAAAAGAGGTAGTGATGCAGTTTGCAGCGGAGATCAGAGCTTGGAGAAGACCAGAACCTTACAAGGGCAAGGGCATTTTCGTGAACGACGAGACGATCAGATTGAAGGCCAAGAAGATCAAGTAGACTGTCTAATGATAAGACAAGATCTTGCAGGCCTGAATGAGGCAATCTTCCATGCGCTAGACTCGGCGACGCCTTCGACACGCGAGGAGTCTCATGCAAGAGTGCTGTGATATTTGCAAAGTAATTAAGCCTGTAGTTTGTCCATTGCTCCGAGCTCTATGGTGTTTCGACTGCATAAGAGGTTCTTCGACGTTGCGCACGAGGACGCGGTATCCCGAAGTACACCGATCTACAGGCATTTGAGACCCATGGTGGGAGATCGCAATGCACGTATATGACGGAGAGCACTTAGCCTTTCAACCGTCTGGGAAGTCAGATGTTGCACAGCTCCTGAGCTTGTGCTTTGCGCTGGCAATGCATCTGTAGGCAGAAGTGGCTCAGCTCCAGGCAAGCTCTCTCACCGGTATGGCAAGCTCCACTTTTGAGGCCGACTTGCTATAACATCTGCATTATCCGCGCCAACAAGTCTCTGGGCAAAGCTGTTTCTCAATATTACACATTCTCGTGGCCGAGACTGCCGACACCATTATGTCTGCCGGAATCACCGATGCGTCTGGTAACGCCGGCCACGTCAGCGATGAGTCTTGGGAGCAACCGGTCGCACACAAAGAGGACCATGTGAAGGGACCAGAAGAAGCTCGCGGTCGTAGTCGCCATACCAGGAGCCGCGAGTCGAGCCGTTCAACTAGTCGCCGCAGCTCGTCTTTGAGCGAGATCTCTGACGAGGACGGCCCAGTCGGAGAGTCTGCAGAGATCATCGAGGTCTTTCGAGCTCGATGGGAAGACTGGACGACCGACAAGCCGAAGAAGAAATCGAGACTACATATCCCTAGGAACAGAGAAATCATCGTCCGCCATCATGAGCCTGAAAACGAGCCCTGGCAGCTCCATTCGATCACAATTCGAAGTCCATATATTCGAAAGGTTCTGGCCGCTGCGTTCCAAGACTACCCGGGCATTGATGCCAAGCTCGAAGATATGACCTTTAGAGCTCCTTTCCAAGAGCTATTCTTCAGATGGAACAAGTTCCTGGACCTACTGAAAGAAGAGACTGATGAGACAGTCATCGAGCATTGCAACCTGTTGATCGACACGATGAAAGAGACTCTGCAGCCTAAACTCGAGCGTGCTGCTGACCTCAAATCTCGGGATCTGATCGAGTATGAGTATCTCTGGACTCTCTTTGAGCCTGGAACCGAGGTGTACTCCAAAGTCGATGACCATCATCGACTGTACATTGTCGATGACAGCTATCCTGTTGACGCAGACTACGAGAAGAAAGAATTCGTCGTTCATTGCAGATACGTCGATTTTGACGGAAGCAAGCTTGGTTTCGACACAGCGAAGCGCAAGATCCCCGTCTTCAAAGGCGTGAAGCCAATAACGGAGCTGCCGATCTTCCCCAGTGCTGCTCATGCAGACATTACGGATGTCAAAAGACAGCTTGACCTACAAGGTCAGAAGATGCTTGCTCACTGTGGTGTCCACTTTGTGCAATACACTGGCTTTGCCTTGGAGTACGATGATTTCAATCAAGATCAGAATCAGAAACCGAAATGGATCGACCATCAGAGGATCGTCATCGATGCCAGATCCTGGATGCAGCAGAATGTTTCTATGGCGCCTGTCCTCGACCCGATCAGCTCTGCCGTGCGCCAACGCTCGCGAAGTGATAGCATTAGCCCCAGTAGAGGCTATGCAAAGCTCCCTCCACCGATGGACCCCTTCCCGTTCCAGAATGGCGCGAAGCTCGAGATGCCTTCGCAGAAGGAGCCTGACCTCAACATCCCACCCCATCTGGTCAAGTACTGTGCTCCTTTTGTCCGCGGCTTCAACTTGAAGACGAAGAAATGGGTGGCGTGTTTCGTTGACGGAGTCGAGAACATTGACTGGAATGATCGTGCTTTCGAGAAGCTGTTGCTGCGTCAACAGTACAAAGACATGATCCTAGCCTTCATGCAAAGTCACATCCAGTCCAAGGATCAATTCGACGACATCATCAAAGGCAAAGGACAAGGCTTCGTCATGCTATTGGAAGGCGAAGCAGGCGTGGGCAAAACTCTGACCGCTGAATCGATTGCAGAGCAAATGCATCAACCTTTGTACTCCCTTTCTGCAGGGGAGCTCGGCACGACTACGGAATCGGTCGATCATGCGTTGCAAAGGGTCCTTGATCTCTGCGCCAAATGGCACGCTGTGCTCCTCATAGATGAATGCGACGTGTATTTGGAGCAGAGATCGGTCTCTGATTTGGAGAGGAATAAGCTGGTGGCAGGTAAGTTGTCTCCAACCTACGCCCGTAGTGAAAGCACCGAGACTAATACCTCGAATGATAGTCTTCCTACGCCTGCTCGAGTATTACGCCGGCATCATGCTGCTGACGACCAATCGTGCCTCATCAATCGACGCAGCATTCCAGTCTCGCATCCACTTATCGATCACTTGTAAGCGTGCCCAAGAGTCCACCATATAATCTCCGAAATGACTTGCTAATGGACCAGATCCCAAACTCACCCAAGCCTCTCGAAAAGCAATCTGGCAGACATTCACAGATCCTCGCGAGCCTTCTGAAAAACATTACACTGATGATCCAATCAGCGAGGATCAGCTCAATACGCTTTCGAAAATGGATCTCAATGGCCGAGAAATCAAGAGTATTGCCAGGAGTGCAAGACTGCTGGCTGCTAGAGATGAGAAGCCTTTGACTTTCGAGCATGTCCAGGCTGTGCTGGATGTGAAGAAAGGTGGAGTCAAGGGCGTGCCAAAGGTCGAATTGTGGCGTGCGGCCGTAGCTGCTTTCTTGATAGGGCTGGTGATCGCATGGTGGCTATATGGCAGGTTTGCTGGGCGACCTGCTGGCACGACCTGTACTGTCAGCTACAAGGTCTCAAATCCAACTCTCACAGAATAGCTGCGATCTGATGGTGCAGAGATGAAAAATGATTGGCACGCCAAAGGTATTGATTCAGTTCTGATCATTATATTCCTTTCGTGAGCATTTGTCCAGGCAAAACAGGGGTGACAAAGTCGCTATATGCAGACCCGAGCTGATATAAGATCCTGAGATTTCACTTCGAAGAGCCTGACATCTGTCGCGAGGAAGAACACAACAGCGAGGGAGGGAGAGGAAGGCTGAAGTCTGTCAATTGTGTCTCAGTATTCATCCGCACGCCGTACCCTTCATCAGCCCATGGCGGTAGCGGGATTGGCGAGCTAGGTATTGTCTCAGGTAGAGGCGGCGCTGTTCTGCCAAGTTGCATGTGAGGACGACCGTCTGCAGGATTTGGTGGGCTCTGCTGTGATGGCACAACAGTGCTAACCTGCGATGGGTGGCTTTGCGTATGCCCGTGACGTGCTGGAGGAGCCATCATCTCGATGGGAGCGATATCGCCACTGCCAGAAGCAGCTCGCGCCAGAGGTGCATTTGTATTGGCGGCCGCAGTCCGATCACCAAGACTATCATGGATTGATCTGGCGGGAGTGGACCTCGCTTCAGAGAACGACTCCTTCTTTTCCTGTGCTTGACTTGAGACCACCACTTCGAGCTCTTCTTCAGGGACGTTCTTTTCGACTTTGATCGGTCTGGAAGGACTTTCACCCAGTTCAGGAGAAGGTCCACGCTGACTCGCAACTACAATATCGACCTTGCCAGTATCCCTCTCCTCGAGACCAGTATCTAGTGCTGCCACTTCCACTGGTGTTTCCTCTGCAAAATCTTGTGCGTCCACGCCACCTTTAGAAGAACATTGAGGTACTTGCGTCCTCTGCTGTGTCTGTGGCGGCAGCTGTGTCGTTGCGTTTCCAAATCTGGTCGCGTCACGATCGAGCGCTGCATTGACGGGATTGAAAGTGCTCTGCCGCATCAGGGAACAATAAGTATGCTCTGGCATTCCATGATCATCGCTTTCTTCATTTCCCTCATCATCGTCGTCATGTTGGTCGTAATTTTCATCGTCAGTCGTGGCATCCAGCTCAATCATGTCACTCTCGTGCTGCGATTCCTGAACAATCGTCGTTCTTGTCACGGCTCGAACTGGCTTTCCCGGCGAACTGGACTCCAGATCGCCTTCCTCAGAGTCCTCAATAGTCGTCGTCCGCTCCAGATGCTTCGTCTCCTTTTTCGGTGTGCACGCGACTTTAGCTATCCACAGCGGCTGTATTGACCCTTCTTTGGGACCAAGGTTCGCATCATTTTCGAGCCGTATTCGCTCCAACTTGGCTGGAGCTACTTTGATAGGACTAGAACCTCCAGAGCGTTTCAAAGGCGACACATTGGTGCTTCGATCTTTCAGTGGCGACCTTTCATAGACTCCTCGGTTTTGCGGCTCAAAGTGCACGGAGAGTTTGATGCTCGATGGAGTCTGCGACGATGGAATAACGGCTGGTCGTTGTCTTCGCGGTGTTTGCGGATGTCGATCTGACCCTGCCGTCGTAGGTCTCGTTGTATCGCTGCCATGGTCGGAAGATGCTGTGAGGGCTGGATGCTTGTAAAGTCTAGGCGGAGGAGAACTAGTCATCTGGCTCTCTGTATCAGATGCCTCATCGCCAATGTTGCCGGAAAGCAGTGCCGCTTGATCAAGAGTGTCCGAACCGGGTCCTGCTGCAGGCGCAAGCAAAGCTTGCTCACCAGATTTGCCATCGCCACCAGAAGGATATACCAAGGCGTCCTCTGCCCACATCTCGCCAGCACCGTCATCGCTTTCCTCACTGTCTCTAGCATAATCGTGCAATCTCCAGCACTGTGTCATCGTGGACTGATCATGCTCTCGCATCGCGTTCTTCGCCCGCTTCTGCCCTGACTTCTTGGTGGAAGCCTGTGCTGTCGTCTTCTGCTTCTTCTTAGGCTGCGGCTCCTCGAAGTCGGAATCATCATCAGCGCTGTCGGTGGGGATGGAGAATATGCTCCGGCCTTTTCTGGGGTCGTACGGCGACGAAGACGTCCCAACAAAGTCCAGTTGTGTCAAGGTGGACTGTTGTCTGGTGAGAAAGGGAGGCGCCGACTTTCGCTGGCGAGCAGAGCGTCTCCTGGCCGGGAATTCTTTTTGAACTGGAGCCGGTGTCAAGCGGCGATGTACAGTGCCTGACATACTTGCATGTCGAGAGATGCAGGATGGTCGATGTGGTCGATAGCATCGATACTGGCTTGCAGTTGCCTCCGCTGCTTGCTTGATGCAGACGCGTCGATGACGCAGACGCGTCTCGATGCCAAGCCAAGCGCGACCGATTTTGTCTCCTGCGTGCTCGCCTCAGAACTCACCTCACAACATCACCACCCACAATGTCTGCCCTGCACGATGCTCATGCCAGACCGCCGACGAAGCTGCGCGACGTCTACAAGGAATATCAGAAGCTAAAGACCGCCGAGCTAGACGGCCAGTTTGACCTCTTGGACACGCGTGACATGCAGACCGCAGTCGAATCTGGACGAGTAATTCAACAACACCTGCAGCTACCCAGTGGTCTGCGTACCGTCTTCTCCGATTTTCTGGAGCGTAGCGATGCCGCAGTATCGTCACCTGACCTCAGCAAGGTGTATGAAGTTCAAGACATGCCCGGTAAGATCGCACACAACTACTTACAGCTCGCTTACGTACAGCTCTGAGAAAGGTAGGTCTGTTGATATACCCGTCTCTACTACCTCCCGAGGTGCAGCGCAGCCTACTTGAAAAATCTTTGCACAGGGATGTCTCCAATTCCGAGCATCAAAATAATGTTCATCTCTTTCATCATGTCTTGTATCCACCTTTAGACGATCAAGGCAATACGAGTTCATACTTCGAAAGCTCTGCATCGAATATAACATTTCAACCGAAGGATCCAAATGTGCACAAGCCATTCTCGACAAAGCAATTCCTAAACAGAAAGCTTCGTTGGGCAACTCTGGGCGGCCAATATGACTGGACGAATAAAATTTATCCCGATCAGACTCCTCCACCTTTCCCTCCAGATACCAAGAAGCTGATAGAGGACCTTTTCCCGATGAAGGCCGAGGCCGCTATCCTTAATATCTACTCACCTGGCGATACGCTGAGTCTACACCGGGATGTCAGCGAAGAGTGCAACCAACCTCTTGTCAGCATATCAATAGGGTGCGACGCAGTCTTCATTACGGGACTGGACTCTGAAGATTCGATGGATACCAAGTTATGTTGCATACGCTTGCGCTCTGGGGACGCGGTGCTTATGAAGGCGGAGAGCAGGTACGCCTGGCATGGGGTACCGAAAGTGGTTGAAGGCACCTGTCCAGAATGGTTGGAAAACTGGCCTGCTGGGCCCAAAGATGATGCCAAATACGAGCAATGGCGTGGCTGGATGAAGACCAAGCGAGTGAACCTGAACGTACGGCAGATGTACAATTGAAGGCTTAACATCACATGGGAGCGTGAGAGAGTGCAACATACCTGGACGAGCGGAGCAACTCGAAGCATCTACTAGCCTCGAAACGCACGAAGACACCATTACCCGTGTCTTATGGACCTTGTTATCGAAAGTTATTTCTGAGGCAACAGACTGTGGCATTTTCGCAATCCGGTATCCTGGTCGTTGATTCTCTGTTGTATATTCATGCTTGGCAGACATGGATTCTGCGAGTCGCACGCACCACGTCAATATACAGTCAGACGAATCTGACAGCCTTGGACACCAACGGCTAACTGCATGGGACTGGAGCGGATCCCAAATCGTCAAGTGCCCAGCGCCACTGCCATTGGCGTGTGAAAACTGACCCCGCCGAGGGGAGTCAGCTATGCGATCCTCGGGCCCTTGAATGCCATGTCAACAAACATATGAAGCTTTACGCGACTACACGCATCCGTTAATTTCATCAGATTGATCATTCACGCTCCTGTTCGCACGTAGTAAAATCATGGCGCCTTTCAAGCTACAAAATCCTCCCAACAGAGAGATCTTAGGTGGAGATCTTCTCGCACAAGCTCTTCGAAATCTTGGAACTGATGGTACGAGAACTCCAGCGCATGCTCAGTTATTTCTGAGACAATCTACTCACGATTGGATCCTTGGCCATAGTTGCCTTTGGTCTCCACGGAGGTCACTTAGACGCATTCTTACTGGGCGCTCACGATTGCGGCATCCGCCTGATCGACACTAGACACGAAACCACTGCAGTTCAGGCTGCAGAAGGCTACGCAAAGATTTCAGGCAAGGTTGGCGTGTGTTTTGTAACTGCAAATAGCGGGTTGGTGAGCAACTCCTCACGATGCTACTCAAAGCTAAACAAACTTGTAGCTTCTCGAATGGACTTCCAGGTCTTGCGACAGCTTTCGCAGATCGATCTCCCGTGTTTTGCATCACTTCGAGCCCGCCGTTACAGGATGCAGAAACCAACGCGCTCCAAGGCTTTCACGATCAAGTGGTTGTTGCAAAGCCGATCACCAAATTTGTAAGCAATGCAGCACTTGACAATTGCTCATAATAGCTGCTTATTTCTTGAGCAGGCTCATCGTGTCACAAATGTAGAAGAGATCCCGCGAATAGTGGCATACGCCTTCCGAAGCGCGAACACAGGCATCAAAGGCCCCGTACTGATTGACTTCCCGATCGACGTCCTCTTCTCACCACCACAGCTGGAGCGTGTGGCATTTGGCGCCGTGGACGTTCCTCCTGCGTCTTTGCCTGCACCTGACCCAGCAGCAGTGGATCGATTGATGAATGCTTGGAAGACAGCAAAAAGACCCGTCATCATAACGGGCACTGGCGTGCGTGGCACGGACAATGCCCTCAAGCAACTCGCCGAGTCCACAAATACCCCAGTCTTCTACTCAAACAAGTTCTCGACACCAATCTCAGCGGACCACGAATTGCGTGCTGGGCCAGCATCTGGACTGGCAGCTTTTGCGGGCAAGGAACATCCTGACTTCGTCCTCTTGTTGGCTGCTCGTACCGGTTTCCTTCTTGGAGGCCGGAGCGGAGCAATCATACCCAATGACGCGACAATCGCGCAAGTAGACCTGGATGGAGGCGAGATTGGAAAGTCGCACGCGATTGATATCGGAATTGTCTCAGATGCTGGTCTCTTCTGCGAGGCTGTAGCATCAAAAGCTGGACATGCTGGCCTTAGCCGCAATGATGCTTGGATCAAGAAATGCCACGATCTGAACACCACTGTCCTACCGTACGCAAAAGACGAGAAAGTTATGCCCGACGGGCAATTGCACCCTTATCATGCGATGGTCGAAGTCATGAAAGCAATTCCACAAGACTCAATCATCATAGTGGATGGAGGCGAAGCTGGACAATGGGCAGCCATGACCTTGGAGCTTGCAAAGCCTCATGTTGCTATCGTTGCAACGGGCTACTTGGGCTTCTTAGGTAACGGCTGGGGATACAGCATCGGTGCTGCTGTGGCTGATCCCAGTCGCCTAGTCGTTAACATTCATGGCGACGGATCCGCCGGCTTCCACATCCAAGAACTTGATACTATCGCGCGATTTAACCTCAATGTGCTTACTCTGGTAACAAACAACTACGTCTGGGGCATGTCTATCAATGGGCAAGACCTGCTTTACGAGAAGCAAACCAAGGCGAGACCTGCAACGGCGCTCAGCAAGGCTTGTGCGTACGAGGTAGTGGCCCAAGGATTTAATTGTACAGGCGTCAAGATCACGCAGCCTGAGGAAGTAGGTCCGGCCATCTCGAAATTGACGAAAGCGGGACCTTCGCTTGCAAACATGATTGTGAGCGTCAAGCCCACGACGCCAGCGACTCTCTCGATGGTCGGCATGACAGATGATCCTAACGTGAGTTGCTCGCACACATATGAAAGAAATTCACTGACGATCCTTGCAGTGGATCGTAGTCCCTTATTACGATAATGTCCCAAGACCTTTCTATAAGCTCTCCGGCGCCAACGAACATGCATGAAGCCTTCTGCTGCAAGTGAGTGAATGCATTCTGGTGGGTCTGTGAAAGCTAAATTTAGCACGCTTCAATAGCTGAGGACGTGGTCTTGGCATCAACCAGCAACTCATTCTTCCTATTGTCGAGCAAAACGCAAGGGTCTCGAAAAGCTTAAACAGACCTATTGTAGATTTGCTATTGTCGATTAGCAGAACATTTCGGCTGGCACTATATTTCTTTTCCTCTCGTTTCGATTTTGATCTTCTTGTCTGCTTGCTTCAAACCAACAACACAAGCGCAACAACAAAATCACATCTTGGATTTTCGCGACATTGGCTGGGGAACTGCTGGTACAGTCTTTCAATAGTATCATAATCACATCTCGCATTTTCCCGCCGCTGGCTCGAGGATCTGCTGGCACAGAGTAAGTTTTCCCCAATTAATACACGACCGCGGACTCTGTCTCGAGACCAAGAGAGAGCTTCAAGAGAGCCTCACTTCTTTCTACCCTTCACTTAACCTGTGAAGACCCATCACGCTCTTCCTCACAGCGTCGTGTGAACAGAAATGATATTTTTTTTGGAATCAAGAGATTGACATTCAGAAACAGTCACTCGAAATATCCACTGCATTTACCGACTCAGCACACAATGGCACTAAACTCGATCCCACCAGAGTTGCAGAGCATCATCTGCGAATACCTCTTCGAAGACACGAGCGACAATGCGCTCGAAATCCTGACTCAACGCGTTCCTGCCAACATCGCAATCAGAGCTGTCTGCAGTGAACTTTACGAAGCATCAAAATTCTCTTACAAAATCGCCGAGGAGAAAGCCGCAATCAAGCGCCAAAGCATCATGGACGACATAAAATCCCAATATGCCTCCATCCAGCCTCGAGTCCCGATCATCATGACAAACAATATTTGTTACCTCGCGGCCTCACTCAACACCCCAACGCACGACTTCTGCAAACATACCTGCGCCAAGCAAGGCTGTTACATGTGCTCAGATCCAGCTCACCGTCGCTGCTTCGAGTGCGGTCGTAATCTCGCTGTAGCTCTTTGGTGTATGATGCCCAAAGAAGCACGAGAGCCAGACGATCAAAATGATCGACCAGTTCCACAACTCGTCGACTTCAGTACGAGGAGCTCTGGCAATACAATCCCAACCCATCTCGGCATTTTTGTCGCCAAACTCCAAGGCTGGCAACCAGCACCAAACCAATTCGGTCGCATGCCGTGGGCTTTTAAATGGTGGTCGTCTCACCACCTCATCCAGACGGCCATTGATCTTCGCTGCAACATTCGAAAATACGCTGTCAAGAAGTATTGGGCTGCATCGATGAGAGACGAGTTCGATGAGGACTGCATTACATCGATAGAAGCCAGCGATCGAAGGATGTCGAAGTACGAAGGCATTCGAAAGCATTTTGGTCCTGTTCCTTGGCAGACAGAGTACGAGAGGAGATCGAAAATTCAAGCTGAGGAGAACGGCGAGGACCTGAGAAAGTATTTTCCTGCTATGAGGCAGGCGATCCAATATAATTACCAGCTCGGGCAGAAAGCGAGGCATGCGTCGGCCAGTGCTGTCGGAAGGTGATGGGTCACCATTGCAGCGCCGGCGACAAGGAACGATCATTCGTGATGGAAAGCGATGTTATGGGTATAAGAGAGTGGCGAAATAAGAGCCACATAAGGGAGCTATATGTGTACAATTATCCCTTCGACTGCTATCCTTTGAAAGGTCATTAAGTGGCAATGCGATGCCATACCTAAATGACAATATGCGGTATGCGCGCCAGAAACGCTCAAAAGAATCCCTAGAAATGCTGCCACACAGACTAGAAGAGAGACTGCTATGTTCGATCTGCTGGCAAATTCCGTTGCTTCAAACTAGTACTCCAGACCTTCCAAGTATCGTTCTGAAGACAAGAAAGCCCTCCTATGTGCTGATTAACAATATGTCCAATGCATTCGTTACATCGTCGATCGTCTGCTCGTTGGTGCTGTAGTCCTAGTTTCCTGTGTTGCTGGCTACTGATCATCTCCAAATGCTACCCCTTTCTTTTCCGTCTTTGGGCTCATTGGTTCGTCGCTGGGCATGCCCGGGAAGTCCTTTCCGTCTCTCTTTGCTTCAACTTCGTCCACGGCGCCAGACGATGGCTTGTCGAAGCCAGGCTCTCCAAAGAAGCTAGATTCGCCTCCGGAGGGTCTTTGATAGAAGCCTGATGACTCGCTTTGAGTTGTCGGGAAGCTTCCAGGCAGTGTAGATGATGCGCTCGCTGCGTTGAGGGCAGTATTACGCTCTGTTTCGCTTAGTCTACCATGATTGCCACTCAAAATCGACGTCATGAAGCTGGATGCGTTGTTGCTTGTGGTGTTTGATGTACTCTCGCTGCTGCCGCTGAAGAAGTTCGATGTCGTCCGCGTCTCACTCGAGGAAGAGCTTGATGAAAACTCCGAGAACGGCTTGCGCTCCGATCTGACCTGTTGCGAACCTGTTCGAAAGCTTGTTGTCCAGTCCTCGCTTTCTTGACTCTGGTTCCTGCTGCTGTCTGCAGAAGAGCTAGAGGTTGTTTGATCACTTTCGCTGATCGTAGAACTCTCACCAAAGGAGACACCTTGTGATTTGCTTCGCGAATGAGACTGTTCCGAAGTCAAAACACCAGATGCACTGCGAAAATATTCATCATGACTCTCTTGACTTTTGGCGAGTCTGTCAAGACCATGCGGGCTACTACCACCGCTTGCACCAGCCACATACTTCGAGTGTTGGTAGTCAACAAATCTCTCATCTGCACCGTCTCCGCTGTTAGCAATGGGAACGTGGGGGTGATTCAACGCGTGTTCTGGAATTGGTACTGCCGTTGTTGGCATCGTGCGCTTCGGCAGCGGCTTTCCGCCGGGGAGTTTAAGATCGCCTGGTCCGATCAGGGAACTCCTTCGCAAGCTCTCGAGTTGAACATTGGGGTCCTGAAAAGAAAAAGAGGGTCAAATTAGCATACGGTTTCCCTTGGTAACATTTTTTAATCAAATCGCAAGAACTTTCGCACAAGATCATCAACAAGCTGCGCCAAACCTCTATCCATAGCAGAGTCCGAAAACGCTCAAGCTTTTGGCAACGCCAAGATCTCGTCGTCGTCAGTATTTCAAAAACGAAGACGTGAAGACAGCAAAATCTGGAGGAGGCGCAGCAATCATACAAGACTCGCGAAGCACGCAAAAACCACATTTAGGACATACCCAGTCCGCTTGATCAGGCACACCTTCAGCGGGTGGAAGGTCCGCTTCGTCGTCTCGGCCTTCATCTCCCCAAAAGGTGGATCGTCTTCTTGGTGCTGGAGTCACCGGTAAAGAGGGCCTGTCATCGGCTGTTGGAAAATCGGTGAGGATGAGGCTTTCGCGCCGTTCGCGTGCTTGCTCAACCTTGTCGATCAGCGCTTCCGGCTTGGGCTCATTTGAGGGTGAGAGGACGTGCTGCTGCACATCTGTCGTCGTCGGATCGCCGGTTGATGGGACATTTTCTTGCACAACCTGTACTTTCCCACGATTCTTCTGAAATGCTGTCAAGGCGCGTACGTAGTCATTAATGCCGTTCACCTCATCCCAGGCATTCTTCTGCTGAGCAAAAGAGGTCCATGGGTCATCTGTGACCTTGATCGTAGGAGTCACTGGCTCGATGTTCTTGTCTGTCGAAACCTCCAATTCATCAACATATGGCGCCTCTGGCTCCAGCTCGGGCGGCGGAGGCGGAGGCGCTTCGTCTTCGATGAATCTCCTCGTTGGTCTGCTGTGTTGGCGTTCCTCCCATGGGAAGATGGCCTTCGGCTTCGGTGCGGAGTGGCTTGGAGGCGGTACCTGATAGTACATATCTTTCGGCGGCTCTGGATACGACGGAGGAGGGCGGAAAGGCGCCGGATTAGTGTTGAACTCGTAAGTTGTGGTGGGAAAGTCTGCTGCCTCTGGTCTCGCGTCAACTGGCGGTGCTCCACGAGTCGCGTCCCATTCCATGTGAGGAGCTGAAAACTTGCGCTGTTCCATTGTTGGGACTGGTTGCTGATGGCCTTGAGCAAGGTTCTCCGCAGGCTCGCCGCGCTCAGCGAATGAAGGCGTGGCTGTGCCTGTATGGTGGCGCGAGTGATAATTTGGAGGCTGGTAGTGCTGCTGACGCTGCTCGTGACCCTCATCACCCTGATGTTGCGTGTAATATGGCTGGCCTTGGGCGGGAAGAGGCTGAGGCGGCGGTGCAGGTTGAGTTGTCGCTACTGGATAGCCGGCAGCAGAAAATGATTCTGACGCTGCTTCCTGCTGTCCGTGGACATAGTTGGTGACCGCATTTCGTCGTCCGGATATGTAGTCCGAGGTCTTTTATGCTGCTCAGCAAAACTCTCTATCTGTCAAGTGTGTACTTACCGAGACCTGAAAGTGCCGATCATAGACTGCCCACCATCTGCTGAGCATTTCTTGAAAAGCATTTGGCGCACTTCTCTCTTCTCGGGCCCTTTGCCATGGCTTGTCCTTTCCAATGAAATGCACGAGGGTAATGTTCCGTTTCCAGTACCTATAAGCAGGTTCGTACTGGTAATTTGCGCTCGGCGTGGTGTTGTATGTGAAGCTCAACCTCTTCCACGGGCGATTCTCGTAGTATTGGTTGAGCAACCCTTGGTCTGCACCATCGAAGCTGTCTCCAGAGTTTGCAAGCCCTCTCAGGGCATAGTACTCGCCCATGTCTGGGTTGAGCACCATGACGCCTGAGTTAAATGCATCTGGCCAGCCCACATCGGGCGCTGCAGCAAACGAGTCTGGTATATCGAACAGCTCTTCCGGCGCGCGCAGCGCCACCACGTCGGCATCGATATAGACGATCTTTCGGAATTGTACCTGTCGCCACAGGTTGATCTTCGTGAAGGTGTAGAGCAGGTCGGGACGGTTCATGAGATAGAGGTTGCCAGGCTGCGGATTGCCTATTCGTTCGATAGGAATGACATAGTTGTATAGTGACTGGAGCTCTTCAATGGTGCTCGCGAGCAGGCCATCTTGCACCACAAGACAGGCAAGCTTCTTCTTCGTCCCGCAGTCTCGTAAGGAATGTGCTAATACTGCCGCTCCTGTGCATTGGTACTACTAGTCAGTGATGGTTTCTGAGGTCGTAATGTCTCGTGGTATGGTTGCTGGGTCGGCATACCGGGTAAATACGCATCGTTCATCACGAGCTACCGCCATGTCAGCGTTGCCTCTTTATGAGCCCAGTGATGCGCAAATGGACTTGCCGTGCAGTACACATCTTCACCGCCCGCCATGATGAATGCTGGATGTAAGCATGCAGCTCAATGGCAAGATACAAACATTGAACGAGCCGTAGTGCTGCTCTGTTGGTACCAAGTCCAGGACCCGCTTCGCTTCGGCGTCACATTCGGGCGGCTAGTTCTACCTCCTCAACTTCATTTCAACGGAACCTGCAAGCGGACGTATTTACAGAAAAGACAAGGGCACGAGCCGGTTCTGAACGGTGGACCAACGCTCACGCTCACACTCGCAGCGGATCGAATAAATTGAGCGGGCTGGTGCTCACAAGGACAAGAGCTCTCTCCAGCTACACCCAGGGAAAGATGCGGTCATCTCCGAGTCAAATCGAGCATGGCAACAAGGCCGTCCAACGCCGCCGCCCACTGCTCTCCAGATCCTCACCCCATTCGATCTACACCGTCAATGCTTGCATGCTCGTGTGACTACACATCCCCGCTTGCTAACATTGCTGCTGCTCACATGCACATGCATTGTCACGACACGCGCAGACGGCGAAGGCGGCAGGGGCTGGGGCGCGCTTAAGCTTGCCAAGTAAGACATGAAGACTTCGCAGATGGGCCTTAGAAGACTCACATGGTCTGCGGCCGAGAATATACTCTGCTCACTGCTCCAGGTCTATAACAATATCGCCATGTTTGGTCCAGGAGTATTCAGAGCCATTTTGAGCACTACGCGGCAGATGGTCTGGCACTTCATTCATCCGAAGTCGGCAACTGCTATGCCAAGGTTCATTGGCGGAGTAGTCACTAACTGCTATAGTACGCTCTGTCATGTGTTCACGGCGTCGATGCCAATGTCAGTTATCATGAGAGTGAGAACATATCAGCACACAGTAAAGGAACAGACAGCAGAACCCCCAACTCATGAATGGTTCGAGAAATATGACCTGGCCAACTCCCCTCTCGGCGTCTGTACCTTTCGGGTGATCACAGCTCGAGCTGCAAGATAATTTTGCCGTCCGTCGGCATCTGATCTTGAGCTACAATGAACCTGATATATTCATCTTTGCGTTCTGCATAGTCATTGCCGGCCATAGTCGTCTACTCTCGTTTCGTATTTGACCTAATCTCTATCACAACAAGCAAGAGTAAAGGATACAGACAAGAAACATAGCGACTCTGAGCCAAGATGGCACCCCTCAATGTGTGTATGGTGGGGACCGGCGAGTACACAACTGGCTTCGTTGGCGGCGGACAGAGTGGCAGTGACAAGAAAGTCGGAGTCGTGGGCCTGACATTGTTCGATCTAAGACGCAGAGGAAAAGTCGGAAAGCTTTCCATGGTAGGCACTTCGGGCCAGAAATTTCCAGCAATAAGAGAACACCTGCAGAAGAACATTACCCAAGCGTACAATGGCCTCGACACCTCTTTCGATTCTTTTCCACCAAACGATCAACGCGACCCAGAAGCATACAAGGCCGCGATCGATGCTTTGTCTCCAGGAGATGCAATAACTATCTTCACTCCAGACCCAACCCACTATCCAATCGCATTGTATGCCATTCGCAAGAAGATACACGTCATGATCACGAAGCCAGCTGTCAAGCACCTATCTGAACACCAACATCTGCTCAAAGAAGCTCGCGAGCACAACGTATTCGTATACATTGAGCACCACAAACGCTTCGACCCAGCATACGCCGACGCACGAAACCGCGCAATAAACGGCAATCTGGGAGAATTCAACTACTTTTATTCGTACATGTCACAACCGAAATCGCAGCTAGAGACATTCAAAGCTTGGGCAGGAAAAGACAGTGATATCTCATACTACCTCAACTCCCACCATATTGATGTTAATGAGAGTATGGTTCCAAGCTGGAGACCTGTTCGAGTAACGGGATCTGCATCGAAAGGTATTGCAACGGATTTGGGATGTGTGCCTGAAACAGAAGATACGATCACGTTGCTCGTTGATTGGGAGAAGAAAGACGGATCGGGAAGGAGAGCTACGGGTGTATACACTGCCAGTTGGACGGCACCTCAAAAAGCGGGTGTACATTCAAATCAATACTTCCACTACATGGCATCGAAGGGAGAAGTCAGAGTGAACCAAGCAAAGAGAGGGTACGATGTTACTGAAGATGAGAGTGGCTTGACCTGGTACAATCCTTTCTATATGAAGTATGCACCAGACGAGGAAGGGAACTTCGCGGGTCAAGGAGGTTATGGTAAGTTCTCTATTCATAAAAAAAAGGGTTTGAGATATGTGCTGACTAGTGACTTCTTACTATTTAGGATATGTCTCGTTCGAGAAATTCGTCGACGCCATACAAGCTTTGAAGGAAGGAAGGGCGACATTGGACGATCTTGACAAGAGAGGACTGCCGACGCTCAAGAACACCATTGCCACAGGAGCCATTCTCGAAGCTGGCAGAGTATCCATTGATGAAAGACGACCGGTTGATATCGTTGAAAAGGATGGCGACTGGAGTCTGCAGTAGAGATCCGGCAGTCCATTTTTATGATATGAAGCTCATCTCAGCGGACTTTGGCAACTACCCAGCAACATAACTTCTGAGAAGGGTGCTTCCGAGGTCTTCTCGCAACGATGGACTAAATTAATCTTGATCAAATTTCATCGCTTCACTATAACGCAGCGGGTGGTATCTAGCTGTCGAATCAGTAGAAACAGGCAGAACGCGCAAACAATGAATTGGAGCTCAACGACTGTGACAACAACACATCTCTTATGCTCTCTCGCCCCTCAGTCCAAGCCGCTCGGTTTAGAAATACCATATTTGACCTTGTTCAGTTTCTTGAAACTTGCAATCCTCTTTGGCGTTGGCAGCAGTCGATTGTCCGCTGCCGGACTCAGCCCATCAGAAGCAGCGTGAGGTACTGAAGTGACCCTCGGACGGGGCGTGAGCGGAGAAGAAACAGTATGTACCGTTTCACTCCTTCGCTGTTCTCGACTCGTGCGGTCTTCAAGAGCTTCTTCGTAAGGAATGAGCGGGCTGATCGAGCGATGAACGCTGGGCAGACTCTCCTCAATGGCATCCACATCAGAACTCTGGAATGCATTGCGACGCCCCTAGCGAATTGAGTCAGATGCCAGTGCTGCTGGCGTGCCCTCTAGTGCTGGCGGGTCCTCTGCGTGTCCATTGGTGTTGGGGATAGAGGTCTCTTCGTCAATGGGGACTTCCACGGTTGTCGACTTGGTTTCCGTCTGCTCAGAAGCAGCAGTGGAGGCAGCTGCAGGTGTGACAGCCTCTGGAGCTGACTGATCTTCAGCAATATCTTCAACTGCCGGCGAAGCGGCAGTATCAACCTCCTGCTCCCGAGACTCGTTCTCTTGAACCATTGATGGCTCTTCTAAGGTGGTCGTCTCGACTTCAGTCTCGTCCGGAGTCGCAACAGCTAGACTCGCGGCACTTTTTGGGTGTCCGTTGGCTTTCGGCCGATGAGGCAACTTCTGCGACTTTGGCGGATTCTTAACCTCGGGTTCTTTTTGTGTACGGCCCGATGATGCAGCTGTTGGTCGAGTCATACGCTCCAGAAAGCTGCCAGATACCGGCGCACCCGATTTCTTCGCCTCATGTTCAGAGGTGCGAGATTGCGGTCGTCCAAGGGATGGCCTTGGTGTCGGTCTCGTTGAAACAGTCGATTTCGCACGAGTTGCTGTTGACTTTGGCTCGGGAGCTGCAGGAGCTTCGTACTTTGCGCGGGAAGCCGCTGTCGGCGCGGTGAGCCGTGAAGAGATGTTCAGCGGTGTCGTGGTCTCTCGTGGTTTGGGCTTGGGTGCAGACGATTGCTTGACTCCCGCAGCAGTGCTCTTGTCCGCAGCAGCAGCTCGAGCCACGGAAGCAGCGGTCGGCGCAGTCAGCGAGCTTCGAGAGGCTTTCTTGGTTGGTGCCTTTGCCGGGGCCGCAGAAGCTGTCGACGCTGTGCGTGGTGATTTCACGGAGCTTGTGGACGGTCTCGGGGCACTCTTAGTAGTAATGGCTGGGGGCTTCGCATTTGCTTTGCCGTTGCTGGTCTTGCTTGCTGCTTTCGACGGAGTTGCCTCTGACTTTCGCAAGTCTTCAGCGACTGGCGGTAATGCGCCTCCTCCACTCACTGCGAGCTCGTCTGTGGGCTGCGCTGGCTTCATTACTGCTGGGTCCTCTCCTGCCCCAGTCACATGCTTGTCAGGGTTCTCTGCCTGCTCATCAACTGTGGTCTCTTGCTTCTTTCCGAGCTGGTTGTTCGGCTCTCCTCGTGGGGTTTCTACAGCTGCCTCCGGGATCGTCTCTGCCACAAGAGGATTGGTCTTCCGCCTCTCGTGCTCGGCATGCACTGAGTCTTTCACTGCTTCGGCAACGGCACTGTTCTTGTCTTCGCTGAAGCTCGTTCGTCTGCCTGTGCTCGGCTCGCGGTTGAGCTCAGGCAGAGCCGACTTGTCTGCCTCAGCATCAGGCGGTGAAGCCATACCGCTCAGTCGGTTCGGAGAGTCGACGGGGAAGAAGCTCGCTCTGACTTTCGATTTGGGTCGGCTGTCGTCGCTGCCGAGACCAGCGGGAGAGCGTCCTCGGTCGCTGGGCGAGCTGGAGCTGTCGTTTTTGTTCTCGAACAGTGAACGCAACCTGTTGACACTGGATGTTCTTTCTTCGGAGGGTGTCATTTCTTGCAAGCGCAAAGTTAGCTTAGGACTCTGACCTCAAGGCGATGTCATCGAGCAGCGACAGCGCCAGCGGTGGAAAGTGCAACGAATAGGTGATCGTGATGTCCGACGTCGACTCTGGGTCTAGTGCTAGTGGACGCGAGAGGGCTGCATCGCCATTGCGTTGCCATTGATGTGATCTGACACAAGGATGTTGATGTATCAAGGCGTGTGAGACGGCCAGGCAGGGCCAGGTCAGGGGAGTGCATGCTGGGAACCGCTGGTTGGATGCATGATGAGCACCTCGACTGGGCGTTTGGCGCACGCGGGAGACGGAACACACTTACATGGCCGCAATGGAAGATGTGTGCAGCAGCTCACTCGGACATGGCGCTGCGGTGAGGACGACACAGGTCCACGATGGATGACGGGAAACAACAATGCAGGGTCGCAAACGTGGAGCAGCAAGGTGGGAAAAGGAGACGGCACTATGCCGACCAGCTAATAAAACTTGGCCTGGTCTGTTCGACGAAATATGACTTCACTGGTCTGTTGCCGTTGTGACGAGACTCCATCCGTCTACCGCCAGCAGGTCAGGCCAAAGTCAATATCCGCTGTAAATTGCGCTTCGTCCGGGCCAATGCGGTGGCCTGCTGCCTCGCGCATGCAATCGCAAGAGACTGTGCGCGTGTACCCACGATCCTTGCAAATTGAGGCTCGTCGGCCGGTGCAAGAAGCAGACTACTGACCATCTTCGAGCTTGTACCGGCACCTCATGCAGGAGTAAAAGATGCCAGATGAGCTTTCGCCTCACACTGCATGAGAGCTTCAGCCCTCATCTAGTTCTAGCGTCCGCCATCTGCATCGCAACACGGGGTCCCTTTCTCCAGCACTCCCCGCCGTCGAGGGGGAAGTATGTACATATACCGATGTCAGACATGCGACTTACGCCCGCAGCACTTTTCGTACAGAGAGGATCTACAGTGACATGTGCAGCTTACAATAGCAATCCGCAAATTCTGACAACGGGGAACAGCCTGGAAAGTAGAGATTCGCGCCGAGATCCTTCGATGCTCTGATGAGTTGATGGGTCTGCATTTAAAAGATACATCTTCTTCCAGACGTCTGACGAAGACAACTCGTACTGACCCACAGGCATCTTCCATCAACCATGAGCCCCATTGTTCTGCTTCTGCTGGCTCTTTTGGGCGCCGGAGTGGTCTACATTATACTCTATATTGGCAGTCGCGAGCAGAACCTACCTCCTGGACCACCCACAGTACCGGTCCTTGGAAACATCCCGCACATACCGAAAAAGGGCTCGCACTTTCAGTTCACGAAATGGGCACAGCAGTACGGTGGCATATACTCTCTCAAGCTTGGAAGCGGCACCGCTGCAGTGGTCACAGACCCAGCTATCGTTAAGACACTTTTTGATAAGAGAAGCTCAAAATACTCCGAACGGCCAATTTCTTACGTGGCAAACTTGATAGCTGGCGGAGACCATATACTCCTGATGAACTATGGCTCTCAGTGGCGCGATACTCGCAAGTTGCTACACGGAACCTTCAACGAGAAGATGGTCGAAGATCAGTATATCAGGCTCCAAGATGCAGAAGCTACGCAGATGCTTCGCGACTATATGATACAGCCCCAAGATCACATGCTACACCCGAAACGCTTCAGCAACTCCATTACCATGAGCATCGTATGGGGAGTGAGGACGCCAACTCCACAGACCGGCCACATGCAGCGACTGTACAGTCTCATGGAGATCTGGTCCAAGGTCCTAGAAACTGGTGCAACGCCGCCAGTCGATATTTATCCTTTCCTTCACTATCTTCCGCAATCTGTCTTTCTTAACTGGATGGATCGAGCAACTCACGTGAGAAATGAGATGAATGGTCTGTATGCTGATCTGCTTAAGGACATTCGCGAACGGCGCAAAAGAGGCGGTCCGAGGAATACATTCATGGACCGGCTGTTGGATCAAGCAGATAGCGAGAAACGACTAAGTGGACTGTCATACGCGGACCATGAGCTTTATTTCATGGGTGGTACTCTTACCGAGGGCGGCAGTGATACCACTGCCTCCATACTCACGGCGTTTGTCCAGGCGATGGCTGCATTCCCTGAAATACAACGGAAGGCGCAAGCCGAGATTGATTCCGTCGTTGATGAAGGTCGGAGTCCGATGTGGGCGGACTACGATGCTCTACCCTACGTTGGACAATGTGTCAAGGAGACTATGCGTTGGCGGCCAGTAACTCCCTTGGGTTTTCCTCACGCGCTTACCGAGGACGATTGGATAGATGGGATGTTCCTTCCGAAAGGCACCATGATCATTGCCAATGTATGGGGTATGCATATGGACCCCAGACGATTCCCAAATCCAGAAGCTTTCGACCCAGATCATTTCGCAGGCGTGACGACCCTGGCTCCTGAACTCGCGAATGGTCCCTGGCAGAAAAGAGACCATTATGGCTATGGCGTTGGTCGTAGATTTTGTCCAGGAGCACATCTTGCAGAGAGGAACTTATTCCTCGCGATGGCTAAGCTCCTGTGGGCTTTCGACATACAACCCAAAGGGCCCATCGACACTGACCCTGTCACGTACGTATCTACAGATCTGTATGAGCTCGGATATCTTCTCGGAATATGGCTAATCGTTCGCTCATAGCGGTTACTGCGAAGGCTTCTTGGTGTGTGCCAATGACTTCGAAGCCGACTTTCAAGTGCGCGGCAACAGGCGCCAGACAATTTTGAGCGAATTTGAGGCGAAAAAGGGCGAGTTCGCAAGGTATGAATCTGTGTGAACTGTCTGACTCGTAGCATGGAACTGTGTGGTTTCAATGGTGGTCATTGAGATGTTTAAATGGTCGCTGCTTTCCATACGATCACATAAGCTGGCGGACATGCTCTTCACAATATTCAGACCAGGAAGCAATGCCCTCAAGCAGACCAGCGAAGACAGCAGATCCGCTTCGCCGACGCCCCACCTCTGTACCTACGTCAACCCGAGAGCTGTGATCGTGGGTTGTCTGCCGTCCGGTCTGCGAGTCTTCTCATTCGCGATATCAGGTACAGCCCCTGTGAATACGCGCCAACAATACTTCTATAAAATACCAAGCTCTTTGTACGTACCAACATGTTAGTAGTCCATCATTTGGGGATTTCTCAGAGCGAACGAATCGTTTGGCTGCTCGAAGAACTCGGACTCGACTACAAACTGGTCAAATATACACGCGACCCCGTCCTCTCTCCCAAATCTCTCACGGAAGTTCCTGGTAACAACACTGGCCAGAGCCCTTTCATTGAAGACACAGATGCCGGCATAACACTCTCGGAGTCTCTCGCTATCTCCGACTACATACTCAGTCGTTATGGAAAGGGTCAGTTGATGGTGAAAACTGACCACAAGAATTTCTCGGACTATCTCTACGTAAGCATTTCCAATGCTATAACTTTCAATCAATGATGTGTGGTTCTGACGAGATTTGCTTTGGGCCATTAGTGGTATCACTTTTCGAACTCGAGCATGCAAGCAGCATTCGTAACATGCATGTTCTTGAGTCTTGCAGATCCTCCAATCCCACAAGATGCCATGATATCGCAATTTGCAGATAAGCGATTGCATGGTGCTTTGAAGCATATGGACAACAGACTCAAGGATAACAAATGGTTGGCGGGAGAGGAGTTCACAGCTGCAGACGTAATGTCTGTCTACACTGTAACCACACAACGTTACTTTGGCCCTCAAGTCAGTCTCGCGGGTTATGATAACCTGCTCAGGTGGTTGAAAGATTGCTCGCACAGGCCCGCTTTTCAACGGGCGATGGAGAAGGGTGATCCGGAGATGAAGCTGCTATTGGAAGCCGAGCCACCAAAGGTTGGCATGATGCAGGCAGGAGGTACAACCAGTAATCACTGGAAGAAGTGATGGCTACGTATAGGTGTAGAGGTTGGTAACCCCTGCTGCGTTACCTACTACTAGTGTAGGAGATAGAGATTGAGGCTCGATCTTGTTGTGAACCTTCAATATTTCATGACTGAGCTGTGCATCCGAGCCGAATTCGGCACGCCAACTACATCATCGATATCGCGACCTACAATCCATCAACCCAACAACACCTCTACAACTCGACATGACTGAAGGACGAATCAAGTAATCATACAGGTGTGACCAGAGACAATTTTTGGCTACTACAAGGCATCAAAAGACATTCGTTAGGCAGTCACAACCTCATCAATGCCTTGATCAAAACACCAATTACGCACTTGCTTGGTGCTTGAACACCCATCAACCATGACTTCAATCCTCCAATATCTGTTCTTCTGGAACCTCAAGTCTCCTCATGACAACGATTGGCGACCCCAAGCAGGCCGAAACCCAACACAATACATCGACAATCTCCCGTCATTCCTGAAACGAACAGACATCGAAGCTACGGTCGTCGACACGGCACCGTTCATAGCCGGAGCAGGTGGACTCGCACATGTTTCGCAGCTCAATGATTTTGGCTTCACCGCACATGCATCAATCTTCAAGAATGTCAAGACTCTGACTGCTATGCACCGAGTCACTTTAATCGTGGCGCCGCTGGTCTTGATGTGCCAAGCTTTGGGCATCGACTATAGGTATGCGATTCCGAGGTGGTGCCACGACCGAGAACTCAGGAGGGACGAAGAACAGGTCAGGCAGCATGTAGATGTTGGAATGGGTCTCGGAGCGGCTGTCTGGTTCTCGAGGTTGGCATTTAGGTTTGGGACGAGGTTTTGGGCACCGATTGACATTGTGATGGGCGGAGCTTTGACAGACTTGATACACCGAGAGTATATGAAGGCTCATGGGTTATGATTGAAAGTCGAGGCTGTTCAGATGCTGTTATGCTATGCAAAAAGAGGTCGTGTAGGAAAGACATCCGAGAACGGCTACTCTGCCAGAGCCACAGACCGCTTTCGTCGGCGCAAGAATGCCACAGTGGGTGGCCTCAAGACATCGTTGAATATGGCCGTGCCGTACACCAGCAACGCGAAGCCAACGATCTGCAGCCACTTGAAGGACTCCCATCCCAAGCCGAGGGAAACGAGCCAGATGAACAAAGTTCGGCAGGTGTCGATGGTCGAACGAGCTGTGGCTGAGATTGATCGTGTGACGCTGAGGCCGAAGAAATTGAATCCGCTATGATGAATTAGTGTGGACATTCATAGTGGACATGATAGGACAGCTTACCCAATCGATATCATGATGAGGATAGATGTGATTCCGATGGCTCGGTAGTGGAACATCTCATAGAAACCTTCCCTTGCGTCGAAGTAGCCTCCTTTGCCCTTCGCTGTTTGGCCAATAGCGCCATGCAGGACGCCCATGCCGACCAATGTGACCAAGAAACCAAAAACACCTTCCCATCCAACGACTTGTATCGGGTCCATTGAATAGCGCTCCATAATGCTTTCCTCCAAGACAAATTGCGTTGCAGTGAAGACTTGGGCGAAGGCAATCAAGAAGAAACCAAGCACAGTCTCGGCAGCAGTATGTGCTTCCATGGCTGAGACTGCTTTCCTGGCGTACAGGGTTGCCATGTTGTAGAGGTCTGTCTCGTTATCGGGTTGAGTATGGCCTGGAAGAGCTGGTGCATGATCCCTGTTCTCCAATACTCCTGCGAGACCGACAATCGCCACACCAAGGACCACGATGAATAAGCTCGCCCACTTCCAGCCGCCTAGGTGCCGCTTCAAGAACAAGACGCTGAAAAGACCAACAAAGAGCACGAGTGCTCCTCTGGTCATCTGGTATATAGATGCCGCTACGAATAGGAGTCCGACATTCATCAAAGTTGTGCCACAAATGTCACATATGGCGGGTAGGGCAAGCAAAAAGATCTTGTATCCCTCCAGCGGTGCTCTTTCGTGATGGTCCAGCTCACCATCTACTGCTGGCTTCACCACAATGTTGGTCGGGTCTACGAGTGTTTGCGACGTGGACAGGTCGCCTTCGGCTCTTTCGTCCTCATCATCTTCGGTCTCTTGAGTTTGGATCGGTTCATATCTTATTTCATCGATGGGCGTAGTATAGCCAGGTGTTCGGAGTCGGCGAAAGAGGTAGCCAAGGAAAACGACCAGCCAGCATCCAGCCTCGCCTACGAACATTTGGAGCGTCTGAATGACTGGTTGCTCGAAGAGCTTCGGGTGGTCGGTATCGCAGTCTGCTACGCATTGCATGTCCTGTCAGGCTAATGTCAGCTCTCGCACCATCAAGGCGTCCATCGAGGTGCAACACGCGAGCATACCTGGTACTTGGTCAGTAGCGTGTTGCAGACGCCGGTCAGCAGCATGAAGGCCACCAGGATGGGGACCACCGTCTGATTCGCCATGATCGTGGTTAGGAGATGGTTGGGTAGAGATTTGAGTCGGCCTATGTTTCCATCGAGCAGCGCCTCAGCGAGGTGTTCACAGGAAGACTGAGATGCAGATAACGTGCTCGTGTGAGTCCATCACATGTCGTAGCGGCTCAGATAAACCGGGGTACGATGATAAGGTGTCTCCGCTGCGGCCCGGCACGCAATGTTCTATTGTCGGACATCAGGCGATCCCAGCCTCGACCTCCGCAAAGTGTTGATATGCCTCTCGACTCCAGCTTCACCTTCCACCCCCACAGCAAGATCTCCTGGATCTATATAATCTGCTCACTGCTACTTCGTTCCTCTGACGTGATGGCTTCAACATCATTACGCATAGTGCAAGCCCTCAAAGCTGTCCTCGATTGTTCCGGTAGAATCCTCGATTGTGCTTGGCCAGACTTGATGTCAAAAGCACCATAGATCTCGACCGATCAGATGAGCTCTGTCTCCTGCAGACTGTATCAAGTTGTGTAGTGAGGACTTGCATGTGACGAACTCGGATGGACGCCGCCGTGCTTCAGTTCGAATTTCACATGCAAGGCCAAAGTGATCATGATCTCACTCTAGGGCGAGTATAGTCCATTCATCTTACACAACTCTTTCCGCTACTGCGACATAACCTTTGACAAACAATAGCTTGATGGTCATACGTCCACCGCTCAAGCGATCTTCATCATTGTCGCAACCACTAAATACGCAAGCGGTGCAGCCTCAACATATCTCGATAACCACGACTTGATACGACACACCACCGGTTCAGCGCTCAATCACTGGGGCTGTCAAAAACTTCATGTGTGCAGCAAAGACACAACACTAAGCCCACTCGACATCATGCGGCGAATGACGTTGGCCGCAATAGGCACTTTTGTGCTGAAGGCCGCAGCACAGCTGGAGTGTCCGCCTACAGTGATCGTTACTTTTACGAGCATAAGTCCAGGATCTTCAGGATCCTCAAGCAACTCGCAGTCGATAACTTCGACCCAACCCGCAATCACGGGCACAGCTTCGTCAATCTCGAAGCAGGTTATAACCCTAACGGAGACTAGTGTCTCAACATTCACCCAGAATGTCTGGTCGGGAACAGTCAAAGCAAAGATAATGACAGGAGTTCGCACCATTACCAAGGAGTTTGAGCGCTATGCGTCCGGAGATAATTTGATTGGCATCCGCGTCACCTCCAACTCATGCCCTGGTGTACCAACCTCGACGATCACAGTGACGGGTACATCTCCGCAGTCCTTGTCGAGCAGTTCTGAAGGACCCAATCCGACTATCACGACTAGCTCTGCGATCAGTGAGAGTACGACCACAAGTAGCTCCACCAATCCACCACCAGAGCCAAGCACAACGAGCACCTCCTCGGCCTCGCATACATCTGCCAGTCAATCCTCTTCAGGCCTGAACTCTGATTCTACTTCAGATGTTGATCCTTCTGCAACCATCACCAAGACCTCAAGTACACCCCAGTTACCCTCCAGTAATCTCTCTTCGGACTTCTGGTTGGCAGCTACACCTACGCTAACTATCGCATCCGATGGAACTTATCAGCTACCTTGCTATAAGTTTCCCACCACTTACTCGTACGTTCTGGACCCTCCAGAGTACACGACTAGTCTTTGTAAACCGCATTGCGGGAGCATTAACTTCAGATCAATGACCACGATCTCACAACCGAAAACGACAGTCACAGAGGTGAGTAAATCAAAGGGTAAAAGCCCTCACCCTGCACACTCCCGTCTTGTAGCCCTCTTGTCTCACTCTCAAGGGCCAATCGATTGATCGGCTGCACACAGCTTTCCCTCGCTTAGGACATCTGCTAATGCTTATATCCTTTACTTTTAGGTCTGTTATCCTAGGATGTTAGCATCTGAGGCGGGCAAGATAACCTTTACTCCTAATCCCGTCCTTCCCACGGCTACGCAGACGATACAGGCGCCGGTAGAGTAGTACAAATGTCCCCTAAAGTACCCGTACACCGCCGAACAAGACAACGATTCTAAATACGGACTAGGAGACAAAGGCAAGAACTACTAGTAATTTTATTAACTAGTTTAACCCCCTACTAGGTAGTTTTACGCTACTATCTAGTAAGTATATTTACTTTTAGTAACTTTTACTTTTAGTAACTTTTACTTTTAGCGACTTTTACTTTTAGCGACTTTTACTTTTTAGCAACTTTTACTTTTAGTAACTTTTACTTTTAGTAACTTTTACTTTTAGTAACTTTTACTTTTAGCGATATTTACTTTTAGCCTTTTACTTTTAGTAATATTTACTTTTAGTAATATTTACTTTTAATAGAAAGTACTTTTACTATATTTACGAGAAATAGAGATTCGTAGCGATAAATAGCTAGACTTATACCTATTATTATAAAGAGAAATTATACGTAAGTCCCTCGGCTAATATAGTAAAGATATTATAAAAAGAAATATAATCCCTCGCTCTACTTAGTTCCTCGTACTACTTACTATAGGCCCGAAAACTATCCTCGTTTCGATATAGGGTTCCCTACGTTACTTTCTACCTCTTTATCTTCCTCTTCCTCCTCTTTATAGTCTTTAAAGTCTACGGAGTCCTCGTTCCCGCCGGTAGTTAAAGAATTATTATATTTACTAAGTATTTCTTTTATCGCCTTACGATTAATATTAGCTATTCGTAGCGTAGTAGTAGTCGCGTCCTCTTCGTTATCCTTATCTAAGTCGTCCTTTATACTAGCCTATAGAGCCGCGAAGCCTTAAGCGATATAGGCCTTCCTTAATAGTACTATTATAAATTCGCGAATATTACTTTTTAATAGCTCGACCTCTACCGCGACTACTATAAAGCCGTACTAACGAAGGTACTTATATACCTTAGTACGCTAGTATATTAGTAGCGACTTCTTCTTAAAAAAGTTAGGGCTAAGGATTTAAGTAAGTATAATAAATACGCTATTACTAAAATAGCGGTTTAAATAGTATATAGTCTCGCTATTACGAAAGTATATCTAGATCTTCTTCGCGGCGTCCTTTCGATTAATATAAGCTCGACCTTAGCTAATATACTCTATTAGTATCCGGAGTACGTCCTAAGTTACTTTAGTAGGACGTCTAGTACTCGCCTTTAGATCGATTAACCTTACTAGGTCGCGGATAAATAGAGGGTAAGCGGCGCGGCGAGTCGTATCTATACTATTAAGGCGAGAGTATATATCTTAAAAGTAGTCCTATCGAGTAGCTAGGATATATCGCTAGTTATTCTTATTTTTAGGTAAAGACGCTTCTACTAGGTCTCTTCTAATAGTATCGCGATTAGCTAAAAAGTCGAGAGCGCTACTACCGTCTCGTACGATATAGTCCTTAATTACTATAAGTACGACGAATTACTTACGATTTACTATCGCGCCTTAATAATACTATAGCTCTATTATACGAGGTTTCTTACCCGGCCGGCTATCTCTATCTTAGGAGTTAGTATCCTCTTTATCGCTATCGTTAGTCCGCTTATTACTAGGCTAAGGATCTTAGCCCTTATCGCCTTTATCCTTATCGCCTTTACCCTTATCGCCTTTACCCTTACTATCTTTACCCTTACTATCGTCTCTATCTCCGTCGTTTATATTTCCCTTCTTACGAAGGCGCTTAGCGAGGGCGAAAATAAATTTCTTTAAATACGGTAGAGCTTAATAGATACTAGTAGGATTAACTACGAGAATACTTACCTAAATCTATAGCGATAGTTAGCCTAAGTCTAGTTATCTAATCTTAGTAGCTTACGTAATATCTAGGAGTAGCCTATAATACGAATATTAAAGGGCGAGGCTATATAGGTATTAATATAAGTAGAGTATCTTATTTAGGTTTTAATAGAGGAGCGAGTAGAGCTAAGAATCCTCCTTAAGTAATATTAGGGCGGATAGATTAATAGTCTTCGTTAATATTATCTTCGACGTAGGGCTATTATAGAGCCTATATAGTAGCGACTATTAGCCTAATAGATATATTAAAGCTCTATTACTTACCTTTCTAGCTCGAGCCTACGACTAATTAAGCTACGGTAATCTCGAAACGCCGTTTAATAGGCCCGAGTATTATATAATAAGAGAGTTTTAATAAATAATACTAAGGGTAGAAAATATAGTAATAGGAGTATATATATTTAAGGAGGCGTTACTAATAATAATAATACTAATAATACTACTAAGGGTAGAAAGTATAGTACTAGAAGTATATATTTTTAAGAAGGCGCTACTACTAATAATAATACTAATAATACTACTAACCTAGTCTATCTTATCTTCTAAGCTATATAGCTATCGACGTAGAATTATCGCGCTATAAGGTATAGCTTAGTATATACGTAGTACTATAATACGACCTCCGAATAGTACTCTACTACCTACTAATACGAATTAGTTAAGTACTATATAGAACTAATTATAGTATATTAATATATATATTAGCTTATTAGCGACGATTTTATTTCGTCTAGATAAGTCGCTAAGCCTTAAATTACTTAACTAGACTTACGACTAGGACGTACCTTACGTAAGGTCTTAGCCTTTCTTAACTACGACGACGAATATAGATATTTACTATAATAAAGTTATACGAGATCGTCCTTCCTTAGACTAGGGTATTACGTAGTCGTAATAGCGCTCTATCGTCTAGATATATACTACTTTATCTTTAAGACCTTAATTACCGCGACTTATAATAGCGATCTACTTAAGAGCGCTATAATAGGAGTTAAGCCTTCGTCGTAGACGATTATAAAGACTACGGTATTAGATAGCTATATTAACGCTCTAATATCTAAATATATACTATTTATCTCTAAGATAGTCTATCCGCGACTCGTAATAATAATCTACTTAAAAGCGCTATAGTTATAATAGGTAAACCTTTACTATAGGCGATAGTAAAGACTATAGTATTAGATAACTATTTTCGAGCTCTAACGCCTAGATATATTATCTTTAAGACGGTCTATTACTAGGATTCTTAGTATCGATTAGTCTAAGAGTACTATTATAATAGGGAGGTATCCTTTACTACTAGTAATAGGATACTTTAAGCGTATACTATTATAGCGGCGAGCCGGCGATATCGATAGTATATCTCTTATATACCTATCTAACTACTAGCTACTTCGTTTAGACGCCTTTACCCTACTTATTCCTACTACTATCGTAGCGTATAGAATACTAAAACTTCGCGCTAATTATTATCGCTTAACTAACGCGACGCCCTACTCGAGTATACTTATACTTCTAGGGACTAGACGACTATATATTACGAAGCTAGACTTCGCTAGGCTATTAGGATGATATTATTACTTATTCGGTTCCTTAAGATCGAACGACTTCTAGTTTCCTTAAGATACGGGCGTCGTAGCCTACTACTTTACGGTCGGCTTTAAAGAAGATAGATTATTCCTAAATAACTAGTTAGGCTCTACTATCCTTACCGGAGTAGAATCTACGTCGGATATATATATAGAGATTAGAGGCGGGTATAGACTCTTATTTAGCGACGAAGACTAATTCGGATTCGAAATCGTAGTAGGTCCTCTTAATATATTTAAAGCGTTACTAAATAAATTCTTAAGGCCACTTTATAAGCGAAGTAAACCTAAATATAAAAATACTAGAACTCTAAGAGGTATAAAGCGGAAATATAGTATTACGATTGAGATACTACTAGCCGGGATAAGATTATATTTAGCGGTATAATCTTCTCGATTAAGCTACTTCGGATACGAGCTTATAGGCGCGGATATATTCTAATATTAGACGCTAATATATAGTTTATAGTAGATAGCGATAGATAGTAGTATCTTAAGCGAAGCCTACTAGCTAATATACTATATTATATATAGAAAAGTCGTTTAAGAATTACTAGATCGTATACTATTTATTACTTCTCGTAAGGTCGATCCTAGGTATAAGATAGTCGCCTACCTATATACTTATTTATAAGAGCGAAGATACTAAAGGCGTTTTAGCGAGGAAATCGTCCGGAGCTAATAAGTTAGACTAGAAAATAGTATATTACGCTTCCGAGGGTATAATATCCTATAATAGGATAATCGTAAGGAGAGGACTATCCTCTACTATATTAATACTACTAATATTCTATATAACTAGCCGCGCCTCGGTATACGAGTTTAGGCGCCGAAACTCGATAGTAGTAATATTTTAGCCTTAGAAAGAAGTCTCGGTATACTTAACGAAATAGTAGATTAGTATTAGATTAAGCTAAGAGGGTAGCTAGTAGACGAACCTTAGGGGAATACTATAGCGAAGAAATATTTATTATTTACTCTTAGTCTAGGTATAGCGATAAAAGTAGAAGTCTACGAAGGGGTAGTTAAAAGATAATACAACTAAGAGACTAGATCCGCTAAAGGAAATCGTTAGCTCTATAAGTAAGACTCTTCTATAGTCTACGTACTATTAAGTATATTCTCTTATAAGCCGGTCGAAAAAGGTATAGTAACCTCGCTATAAAGCCTACTTATATTCTCTACGTATATTATAGGCCTTTCTCTCTTAGCTATCTCCCGACTAAGTCGCGGATATATCGCCGCTATATAATTCGCTACTACTAGTAGGCTTATCGTCGCTTTCGACCTTATTAAGCCTATTATCCTCTTTATCGTCTAGGAGGCTATTATCTAGATAGAATAGTCTTTCCCTAGCTCGCCGAGGTTCTAGATTCTTTATAATAATATTACGAATATATCGAACTTATTATCTATCCTTATCTATATAAATTCTAAAGCCCTAGCGACTAGGGACTATAGGTCTACTATTAAACGCCTTCGCTTTAAAATCTACTCGACTACTCTTAGACGTATAGAACGAGTTAGGAATAATATACTTTAGTAGGAAGAAGAACTCTATATAAGGCGCGGGAGAAGAAAATTATAAGAATTCGATTTAAAGTATATAAAAGTTAAATTTATTACGCGGGTTAATAAGGTCCGTTAAATCGTAATTACTTATACGAACCTATCGTAAGAGTTAAAATAATATAGAGGCCTACTATCTAGAGTATCCGTTCGCGTAATAGATATATTAGCGAGGGACGAGCTACTTTTTCGAGGGTAGCTATCGAGTTTATATTATATAAACTTAGCCTCTCTATCTAGTATTAATTTAAAGTCGGTAATATATAGTTATATACTAATAAAGTCGACTTCTATATTAAGGTCCTCCTACGAGAATCTTATATTCTAATAAATATCTATAGTAGTAGTATAGGTACTACGATAACCTTTCCTAATAAGTTTTATTTAATCGCTATATCTAATAGTAATAGGACGCTAATTAGGAAACGAGACATAGGTCTAAGGATTTATATATACGCTCTCTCCTCTAATATAGATACGGAGGCGGCGGATAGCCTCGTTAAGTAAATAGATAGGTATCCGGAAAGGAGTAGTAGTAGGGTCGTTAAAACTATACGCGCGAGCTAGTAACCGAGAGCCCTTAGAGGAAGCTACGCTAATAGAGATCGCCTTCGCGTTACTAGGTAATATCCTTAGTCTATTATCTAAGAATATATTTAGATCCTATACTATATTAGGTATTATATCGATAAATTCTAGGTCTACGGCTCGGAAGTAGAGAAAGACTTTAATATATTTTTACTAAAGGCGACTTATTACGAATTAGGAATCCTTTATCGAGCTTTTTATATCTATAGTTAATAGATCGCTCGTAAGTATAGAATTAGACTACTTATAATCGATGTCTTAAAAACGATTAGCGAAGCTCGAGGTAGTATTAAACTCGGTAGTATAATTAGTAATAGTATCGTATAGTACGAACTCGAAGGATCTAGCCGTATATTAGGAGTATTTAAGGACTACGTAGATATCGCCTTCGTATTCGGATCCTCGCGTACGGAAAATAAGAGGCTCGAGGACGGATAGTATCGTAGTATTAAGGATAAGTATAATATAAGATTAATAGAGGGAGAGTAGCGGTACTCGTAACCTTAAAGTAAATTTCGGTATCGGATTTACTATATATTAGCGCGCGTCGCGACGCGACGACGCGATTTTAACTACGATAAATTTATAGTTAATAAATAGATTATCTAGAAGATAGTAGAGTACGACTACGAGCGAGAGTTAAGTACTATATATATTATTAGAAAAGAGCTAAGCCTAATAAGTACGATAGTTAACCTTCGTATATAACCGAATTTATATATATTAATCTAGTAAAGAGTACGCGACGACTTAGTAGCTTATCTATAGTCGTCGACGAGTACTCTTAGAAAATTAATAGCGGAATTAATCCGGCTTAACTAGGACTTATATTATAATAATAGCGAAGCGGGTAGGAATTCTAAATAAGGACCTCCGGGATAGTATATATTACGATCCCTAGCCGATTCTAAGCTAAGGACGGAAGGCTATAGAGAGCCTAATATAAACTTAGTATAGGTATAGACTCTAATTACTAATACTAGTATAGTCTATTACTTTCGATCTTCTAGATTTTAAATATCTCGCCGTATTTACGAGAGGTCGATACTACTTAAAAGGGCCTTTAGAGAATAATATCGCCCTCGCTAATATTACTAGACCCTTAACGTAGGAACCCGCCCTTACGAAATATAATATATTACGGCTATAATTATAGCGGGTCTTATAATAGAAGCTAACCTTAGAGTATTACCTAATAAGGCGAGTATAGGGGAGGCTATAGTAGTAAGCTTTAGAGTACGGATAAATATACCGCTACCGACTAGAATAAAGAAAAACTATAAAGGGAGTAGGATAGTTAGAGCTATTCGCGGAGATCGGAGTTAGAGCGTAGTATCCTAGCTACGTTTACGTACTACTAGCCGTAAAATATAATTACTACTTACGCCCTCTTCCTATTTCTATAAGCTTACTATATATTATTAAACGAATCGAACGAAACTACGCTTTATAATTTTCCCGATCTTTTACTAAGTAAAGATATTAGCTTAAGTTAAACGGCTTAGACTAATTTCTCTAGAGTCCGTCTAGTATAGCTCTCTAGTACTTTCTCGTAAATAGTACTATAGTACTCGGTCGCCTTATTAAACTTAGCCTAACGGCGGTCGACGTAATAGTAAATAAGATAGTTAGTTACGCTACGGCTTTAATCCTATTTACTAAATCGTTTATTACTAAAGTTACGTTCGAATATAAGGAAATAGTCGAGCTAGTATATAGTATTATAAAGGATACTAGCTAGTAAGCTATAGTCTTAGTCTAGTCTAGTATAGCGGAGTTAGTATAGAACTAGGCTACGAATATAGAGGCGGTAGATTATATTGCCCTTAGCGTCGTAGTCTTAGGAATAGTCGTAGCGCTCTTAGTAGGCGGACGTATCCTCTATATCTTTTAAGGTAAGCGCGAACTTATTACGAGTATTTCTAAAAGCTACGACTCTATAACTAATAGCGGAGTAGCGTTTAATAACCGATAAAGGGTTAAACTCTAGTAATAGTTAAAGCTAATAATTAAGTAGCTACGCGCGATAGAGAAATAGTATAGGGTTCTAAGACTATAAGTAACTTTAAGAAGATATATATATAGGCGAAATAATAATTACGCGGTACTAGATAGTATTAGTATTATAGTATTATATACTAATACTACTATTACTATCCTATCTTATATAATTCCTATTATATTTCCGAAATATTCCTTTATAGTCTATAGCTTTACGGCTCTTAGCTAACCGACCCTATTTATAACTACCCTCTTTACTATATTTCCTAGTTATTTTATCTATTTCTTATCGATATTTTATAGTTTAGAGTACTTAAGTATATACCGTAATTATATATAACTCTATACTAGACCGATAAGCGAGATATCTCTAAGTACTTCTTTAAGTAAATTAGTAAAGCGTAGTCTAATTAGTATAGACCTTATATCTAATTTTAAGCTATCTAATAGTAGCTACGTAATATTATTATATCGCTCCTAGATCTTATCTTTAGCGGCGAAGTAATAAGAATTATAGCCTTATACTTTCGCTATATATTCTCTTCGCTATACCGCCGCCTTTATACTATATCCTAACGCTAAAGTTAAAGCTTCTATATTATATTAATCTATCGAAGGATAGCCTTAAATTCGCCCTCCTTATATACTTTCCCGATACGAAATATTACCTTTATACTATACCTTAAATCTAATACTAAATAAAAGAAAGTAAATCTTACTATATTTAGTTTAAGCTCTAAGAATTAATAATATCCGCTAATAATATAGCTACTACCTATTCCTTTATATAGAAGTACGAGATACCTAGTCGAAGTAGTTTAGTAGTAAGTACGTAATAATTTCGCGAAAGCTAGTAGGAATTAGTTCCTCTTTTAGCTCCTCTTACTAATTATTATCCTTCTTCTTCCTCCCTCCGCCGCGCTTCTTCTTCGTCTTATCTAGTTACTAAACGCCGTTCTTCTTCTCTATCTCCTCTTATTATTAGACGTCGTTCGTCGTCTTTATTTAGCTACGCTTCTTCTTCTCCGGCGCTACCTAGTTTAGTTAATTCGCCGTCGTTACGCGAGGTACTTTAGTAGCTAGGCCTATAATTCTATCCGTATCGTCCGGAATCTTACTAGCTTTACGCTTAGGCGGTATAGTAGACTAGCTAGGGTTTGCCGCCGTCTATTCGCTACCTTCGTTAAGGTATACTAAACGAATAGTAGTTTCGATAGTAGCTTTATTATTACTAGCGTCCCGTATCTCCGTATCCTTCGTATTAGTATTATTTATACTATTAGCGTCTTTTATCTCGGTATTATTTATACTATTAGCGTCTCCTATCTCCGTATCTTTTATACTATTAGTGTCTCCTATCTCTATATCTTTTATACCTATATTATCTATATCGGTATCTTTTACGACTATATCTTTACTCTTACTTACGAAATCTTCGGATTCTTACTCGATACTATTATCTTTCTAAAGGACTCTAACTTAAAAGAGGACGTTTAGGTAGAGGCTATTAGTAGTACTAATATACCGCTAAGCGGCCCTTACCTCCTCGCGGTTCTTAATACGCGTAATACTAGTAAAGATAATCTTACTACTACGACCTTTAGTATCTACCTCTTTCTACTTACCCTTTCCCTTAACCCGGAATTTATCGGGATTCTTAAACCTCTCTATAAAGTCTACGTAGCTCTTTAGTCGGTCTTTAGGCTTAGCTAGGCTAGGATTTACGAAAGAGGTATAGACCTTAGGCGAAATTCGCTATAAATAACTTAAAATATACTTAAATAACTCGATATTCTAGGTAAGAAAGGTATTTTTAATCTAGTATATATATAGTAGCTAAACCTTAATAATAAGGCTAGAAGCTAGTAATTTAATTAATACTATTAGTAGTAGTATATTTTTACGTCGAGAAGCTTAGTAAATAGCCTTAGTCGAGAGTATTTTAATATATTTAGAGGCATTTTAGTTATTTATAAATAGGAAAATAAGATTTCGGCCTATACTATTAATAGCTTCCGCTAAGCGGAATCTCTTCTTATATTCTATAATCTCCGGTATAACTAGGCTTAGGTAATATCTTTCTACCTCGGTAAGGCGGTTCGTAGTACTAGAAGGTCTAGTAGCTAGCGGCGAAGGAGGAGTACTAGTACCGCCTACTTATTAAGGCGCGTTAGTCGTACTATTACTTTAAGAGATATCGGTCGTACTATTACTATAAGGGTTATCGATCGTACTATCGAGGGTAGGAGCTAGTTAGCCTATGTCCTCGTAAGTAGGAGAAATTAGCGGTATATCTACCTCTATACCTTTAATATATATTAGTAAGGAGTTTACGCCTAGGTCGATACGTAGAGTACTTAGTACCTAAGGTATATCTTAGGTAGTAATTAGTTTAGGTATTCCTTCCCTAGATAGTAGTATAGATTAGTTATTTTTCTCGCCGTATATTAATATTTTTTTTAGCTTAAATTAAGTAGTAACTAGATTCGGTATTAATAAAGTAGTAGTAATTAGAAGTAGTAGTACTTCCGAGGCGTAAGATCTTCGAAATAGTAGTACTTTAAAGCGGTAGTATTCGTTCTATCTCGAGAGCGACGGAGCGAGTATTATATATAGAGTAAGGAGCTCGATTAGAGATATAAAAATATATTTACTTATAAGTTCGACTCTCGACTTATACTATCTCGTATTTACTTACGCCTAGATAAGAATATAGTATTATTACGAGAGACTATTATAATATACCTCCTTATTATAAGAGACTAGCGTTATAAACGTCGCTATCTACTTAAAGTTCTTTATAAGGTTTAATATACGTATTAGGACCTATATTAGATCCTAGCCTATAGTCTTAGTACGATATATATATAAGTTCTAGATCTAGTACGCTCCTATTATAAGGTAAATAGTAGTAGATATAGCCCTATAGGTACCTATAGGTACCGGAAATTAAGAACGTATACGCTATTAATCGTTAGTAGTTATTAAGTAGCGCTACTCTACGAGCCCTTTATATAATAGCTATTTTATAAGTATCGTAGAATAATAGTATATCTTTATTATCGCTACGAATCCGCTCTAGCTAAGTCGTATCGTACTAGAATCTTTATATAAAAAGCTAGTAGCTAAGCGTATAAGCGATAGATATAAATTAGGCTAGGTACTAGTTCTAGTAAGCCGACGTAAATAATAAAAATTCGGCTACTAGATATAAATAGAATAATCGCGGTATTAGCGTAAGTAAATTTATTATCCTATATAATCTCGTAATATTAGATACTACGCCTTGTCTCGAACTTCTTACCTACCTCTTTAAATATATTTCTAAACCCGTATAATATAGTAAGTATATTCGCCGCTATTCGATCGATCCTTAATATTATCTATTTTATCCTTAATATTCCTAGTATACTCTACTAGATCTCGCTAGCGCTAATCTACTACTATATAGGCTTTACCTTCGTATAGGTTATAGGTATAATTATCTATAGAGAGACTTTTTAACCTCCGTATCGCGTACCCCGCGCCGTAGAGTAGATAACTAATTAGTTCTATAGAAAGCTACTATAATTTAGTACCGTAATAGTATACGTAGACTAGGAATATAGCTTTATTAATATATATACTATAATAATAGATACGATATACTAGATACCTATAGTACTCTACGCGATTATCGATATTTAGTACTTCTACCCTACCGACGATAAAGGCGCGTTCTAGTAAGTAGATTAGACCGGCGGTAAAGATACTCTATTATTTAGCTTTATAAACTATCCGGCGTATATCGAAAGTCTAGCGTAAGGCGCTACTTAAGAGGTTATAGTATTAGTAGCGGGGCCGGCGTACTTAACGACTAGTATCTAGACTAAAATAAGACGCCTAAAGCTACAAGTCGCGCTAGATATAGCCGAGGGAGTCTATCGCTACGTCGTAAGGCGAGGAGTCGAATATAGAAAGCTAAGAGCGTATAGGGGTTATAGTAGCGAGTAGTACTACGGAAGATACGAGAAGTATAACGAGTCGTAGGTAGTAGGACGTAAGCGAGAGTAGTCTAGTATATAGTAAGTAGGTAGATTAGACTTTAGCGGAGCGCTTCCTAGCGTATAGCTATTAGATCTATTTCTAGAACTCGTAGACCTAGTAGTAGCTTTAACCGAATAACTTAAGTATATTAAAATATTTTTTAAAGATCTTATTCGTAATAGTATTATCGCTACCGTCCTAGAAGGCGTTTATTACCTATACTCTAAGCTTAAGCGTACTAAGATTTTCTACTTAACTTATGTTTCCGTAGATTCGTACTAGCGAAGAGTAAAATATAGAATATCTACTTTCCTTTATATAAAAGATATCGCTAATAGTTTTAGTAATACGGATATAATCGCTAATAGCGCTCCGCTATATTAAGTATATATACCTATCTTCTCGCTACTTCGCTAAGCTTTACTAGCTATCTACCTTTTAGGCCGCCGTAAAAGATACTTTAGTAGCTTTATCGATCTATTCTAGATAGATCTTTATAGTCTCTACTATATCTATCGCTCCTATTACTCCCTTTTATATTTAAGTAACTAATACGCCGACTTAGTAATAATAGAGCGAGAGCTTATCCGAGATTTACTAGCTTATAGCTATATTATTACCCTTAGAGGTCGTAATAAAGTAGATAAGATTAATTATCGTAATAGCGCCGGCGTTACTATCGTTCCTTATTAGCTCGTAAATTATACCTCGAATATTATCGCTCTTCCTATAGATATCCTAAGTATACTAAAGTTCTTTAATATCTATTATATATATATTTAATACTTATTACTACTCTAATACTTTATCTATTTAATACGGAGGATAGGGTAGAATCGGAGATAGATACGAAGCGTATCTTAGTAGAGTAATAATTATATAGTAGATAGTAATAATAATTATTATTCGACTCTAAGGCTATTTAAAGGGAATTCTTAGCTACTACTATAGTTACGGCTCTTCTCGTTAATACTCCTCTAGTAGCCGTACCTCCTTTCTCTCTAAGGGTTGTTTAAGATTTCGTCTCCTCGCGTCGCTATACTAAGATCTCGGCGTATTACGTCGTATATTATAGTTACGGAGCTTTATATAGTCGCCTACTATATCGGCTATAGTCTTATTTACGCTTAGAGAGCGAAGTCGAATTTAGAGTTTAAAGCTATCGTATTATACTACGAAGCCTAATTAGCGCGGCGAGGTCTAAGCTTAAACTTTATCTACGACTTATTACTTTTAATACTTACGAACTATAACCTTTATACCTTATCCGACTACGATACTAGGAGCCAAAGAAGCTATTTAAGAGTAGCTAAGTAGGTATAAATATATATTTAGTACTACGTAATATTATAAGGAAATCTAGCTACCTATCCTATAAATTATAAAGTAGTAACTATACGAATAGCTATAGAGTATCTAAAGTACTATAGCCCCGATAGACGATACTAGTAATATAGTAATAGTCTATAGATCTTTAATCTATTTATATTATACTCTCGATATCGATACGTACGAAATATTAATACTATAAGCTACGATCTTAGCGAAGACTTAATAAAAACTATAACCCTTAGTATAGCTTCCGCGATAATACTAATACGACTATAAATAGTATTCCCCTTCTATATAGTTCTCTTCGAGGCTAGACTATCCTTATCGGAGGTATATAACTAGATATTATAGTACTACTATTTAATATCTCTTAATAAACTTAACCTCTATATTTTATTTATACGCTATAGAGGTCTTAGGCGGTACTATAGCTACTCCGCGTTCCTATATAGTATAGATAGCCTCTCTCTTATCGCGGACTTATATATTCTCTAATTTCGCGAAGAGAACCTAAATTTATCTTAGATAGCTAGAGTACCTTATCTAACTACTCTTAAAGCCGCTCTATAGATAGGCCGGCTTCGAGGTACCTCCCCTATTCCTACTAGGACTAGGCGTAAATTTATCCGAGTCGTAGCTTTATATATCGATTTACCTAGCGAAAATCTAACTATTACGAGTAAGGATAAGACTTTTATAATCGAAAATACCTATCGAAAGGTTATTTTACCGGTCGTTTAATAGCGGAACTATAGCTACGATACGCCTAATCTAGAAGATATAAAATATAATAGAAAAGATAAATTAATATATTTAAACTATCTTACGCTACTATAGACGATCGAAGATAATACGCCCTTTATTATAAAAGGTATTATACCTTCTAAATTAATAGAAATTATTATAGACGAGCTATTCCTCGATTAGAAATACTATAGCTTTATAATCGATATTTACTAAAAGTCCGACTTATAGCTAGTTAAACTAAATAGTCGGTAAAAGGATATAGAGTTTAGTAATATTTAGTATCCTCGCGTATTATTTAACCTAATTTACGAGATATCCGAACTAAGAGGCTTAGTATATAGACTCGACTATTCGTCTTTATTCGGTAGAGACTCTAACTCTAAGATTCGTAAGCGCTTCTTTAATTAGGCCTTAGCCTTTATAGACTAGAAGCTATTCGCGAAGTTCTTACGTTAATATAATAACCGTCTAAGCGCTCGTACTCCGCTTATAACGAATTTCTATATTAGCTATAAACGCCTCGTATACTTTAAAGATAGCGCTAATAGAATTTATAAGTTCCCTCGCCTATATTAATTCGAAGCTCTCGTAAGCCTCTCTAAAGCTTTAAATCTACTTAAAGCTTTAATCTAAGAATATATAATTATATAGCTTAAATAGCTAAGACTAAAGGGTACTTATATTCTCGTCTTCTACCGCGAACTCTATAAAGATCCTTAATATAGTTATTACGAGTATCGCTCGCTCTATCTTAATCTCGTACTATATAGCGAAGCGGCGGACTACGCCTACTAAGGTAGCTTTAGAGCCGCTACTATTTACTTTAATAAAGAGTAGTAGCTACTAGGGTACGAATATATAGTAAGAGCGAGGAAACTAGTTAAGAGTAGCGACTAGACTATCGTATATATCTATTATCGATACGTACCTACTTTTAAAGCTATCTCCGGACTAGATCTAGAACTAGACGATATACTTATAGTTAGTAGAGTACTAGGCTAGAGCTTACCTATTTTAAGGCGTTAAAAGAGGATAATAAAGATTTAGTTAGAGGTATAAAGGGTAGTAAGGATTAATAGCTATATCGAATATCTTAGTACTAAGTATTAACATATATAATATTATACTCGTTTAGGGAATATAAGTTAAAAGGTAGGGAGAAAGGCGTACGACTAGTAGCTAGGCTAGCGATATTTTTAAGTACCTCTATAATTAATAACGTAGCGATATATAATTATACTTTCTACTACGTATATAACCCTTTCGACTTTCTTAGTACTTTCTTTACCTATCTATACTATAGGTATACTAGGAATTTAGCCTATATCTCCTTCGCTAGACGCTATTTAGTCTAGTTACTAACTAGCGCGAAGCGAAGTATTACTAAGGGACGAATCGGAAGAGACGAGGGAAGCTTAGCGATTAGTAATATTACTATGCCTTTTCTATATTCGTAAAGGAAAGCTAATTACTACCGGTTAGTAAATAGTAATAAATTAGTATATTTACGAGTATCTATAGCCTACTACTTCTACTTCTTTAGAAGGTTTAGATTTATAATAGCGTACGAGTACTTTACCTCTATTATAAGACTCTAAGATTAAGTATACTATTCTAGTATATAGAATATACTAGGGTTTTATACGAAATAGCTCTATCTTTAGTACTTTAGCTACCTACTATAAAGTAATACTTAACGCTCGTAATAAATAATCTCTTTCTTTATATTATACTTAGCCTTTATATTAGGCTAAAGTCTCGCGATCCTCTTCTAGAGTATTAACTAAGTTAGCGAATATTTAATAATCTAATAATCTACTAGCGGCGAGAATATATACCTCGTAGCTTTTTATAGCCTTCCTTAGAATCCTTTTTAGAGCCTTTATTATAGTATTTCTTATCGGCCCGCTAAAGCTTCTAGTACTTCTTAATCGTTTTATCTCTTTACGATCGAGGAAATACTAGATAATTCTTAGACGACGAAGGCTATTATAGAAAATAGTCGTAGTAGTTAGAGCTTATAACCTTTAATAAAATATACGAAATACTTAGTATACTTATATCGTAGGATATCCGTAATAATCGTATAGTTCTATAATATTATATATATTATATTAAAATAGCTAAAGCGGTCTATAGCGCCGTAACGTAGTCTTTACTATTCTAGCTATTCTTATCTTAAATCGCTCTACTAGGATATCGGAAGTAGAACTTAACTTTACTTATACTATACGTACGGAGGGCTAATATAACTAGATTAAGCGCTATAAGCCTCGCTACTACTTTAAAGCGAATAGTTAGGGAGCGATCGGCCTCGATTTATAAACTAGATTATTAGTTTAATAGGAGGCTTTCGGCTTCGCTTAGTATATTTAAGTCTAATATAGAACTAGGAGATTAGATTAGGAGAGTTATTAGGAGGTTATTATAATAGTCTCCCTTACGTCTTTCGATATATATACGGGGAGGTATTATAGCCCGTATCGATAGAGGTTATTCCTACTATACTACTACTCTTCGAGAGACGTTTTAAGTAGGCTTTCCTATAGATAGCCGTATTATACTATCTTAAATTCTTCCGAATTAATAAGTCCTCTATAAAACTAGTCGCTATCCTTACGGAAATAAGGGTAGAGAATAGAGACTACTAGATTGCCCCTATCTAGCGGAGGTCGTACCCGAATTTCGTAGACTAAAGGTAGTTAGTACGAAAGTATATAGAAGCGACCTAATAGTATTCTATTCTAGAATATTAACTTTATAACTTTCGATACCGTATATATCTTAACCTCTATATATCTCTATATTCGAGATATACTCTATACCCGATAGCTTTAAGCTTAACTTAAGGTATATTTAGTAATTACTTCTATATAGACGACGCTAACTAGTATAAATAGCTAAAAAGGGTATTAAGGGAAATCTAATTATTATAACTATAGTATAGGCCTAGACTTAGATAACTAACTTATTTAATCTATACTTTACGCTTATAGGAGATAGCTAAGAGTATCTTATTATCTTTTACGTATTTACCGAGTAGATTATAATTATAATACTCTAAGAGATTACTCGTCGTAGCTATAAGTTCTAATATATTAAGCTATATAAGGAAGCCGTTACTAGTCTAAGTAACTTAAAGACTAAGTAAGTTAGTTTTTTTCCTATTCTAACTTCGTACCTAATTAAGATTTATAAGGGCGGGAATAGTAAGGATAGAAAGGGTAAGGATAGAAAGGGTAAGGATAGAAAGGGTAAGGATAGAGCGGCCGATATAGGAGACTAGAATACTACGGCTATATAGATCCTTAGTAGTATTAAGAAAAGGATTAAAATTTCGAAGATAGGTAGCGCTAGGGGTAATATAATTTATAAGGATAGTATTATATAGAAGCTAGAAAATATATATTTATAATATATCGTTCTTCGGTAGATATTTTATAATATCGAGCTTTTAGATCTCTTAAACGAGTAAGGTTCCTTACTTTAAATTTTAAAATCTTTCTCTCTAAAATCTTTTCCCTACTCGATATTATATTTAATAATAATAGTATCTATAGTACTAGACTAGAAAGCTTATTATATTTCCTAACCGAGAATTAAGTCCTTAGCTATAGCTCTATCGGTAGGAATAAAGTAGCTAGAGTCTATATAAGGCAACCGAAGGCGGTAGCTTTTATACGCTATATCGACCTTTTCGACGATATTTAAGATACTTTATTTATCCGCTAGTATAAGCTTATAATTTTAATAATACTTAGAGTCTAGCCCGAAACCTCGCCTTACTATCTTATATATCGCTCTACTACCTTTTTAGTCTTAATATTAAAGTTCCCGGTCTATATAAGTAGCCTAGGTTCCTCGATACTTAGTTTCTATCTATTTCTAGTACCTAATCCGCCTACTTATCGCTCGCTACTACGCCTTTAAGAATCGCCGATACTATCTTAGCTAGATACGATATATACGACTATAATAACTAATATATTCTAGCTTATAGTCCTACTTATACTTAATTTTATATCCGCGCTCTCCTTAATACTTATCTAGGTCTTTTACTATATCTTTATCTTTACTTATTTAAGGTATTTATTATTCCTAATTAGTATTAAGTAAATTAGTATAGGTTAGGGTTAGCGATAGTCTATTTTAATTATACTCTTACGGCTTATTCTTACGTCCTTACCTTAATCTAGTCTACGTATTAGTCTACTATATATAATTTTAGTACCGGAGAAGTAAATCCTAAGTAGGGTAGCGATAGCGTATAAATATAATATAAGTTAAGATTTAAGATTATAGTATAATAGATAGTAAATATAGTACCTCGTCGTAGTAACTTTATTAAAAGTTAGTAATATACCGAATATAGTAATATACTAGTAATAGGTAGCTTAGAGTAGCGTCTTCGAAATATATCGCTCTAAATATTATTTAACGAACCCTTAGTACTACTTAGTAATCGACTTCTTCTCGCGGTATTTACTTATTACCCTTCTATTTCCGGATTTAATTTTAATTTATAGTATTAAGGAGTATACTATAATTAGTTATTACTTATTTATTATTCGGTATCGGAAATAAATACTTTATCGTCTCTTTTAATACTATCGTACTATCTAAGTACTTCTTATTAAGTATTCTATAGCGTTTAAAATATCGTACTCTAAATCGAGTAGTATATACCTACGCGGTTCTAATCTTCTACCCTTACTAATCGTATATAAATAAGCTTATTATATAGAGTTAAGAATTTTAGTAACTCGTAAAGGTACTATTAGCTTTTTCCTACTATATATATTATTTTCTAGTAGTCCTATAATCGCTATAAATCTATTTAACTCGTTCCTAATTCCGACCTTATATTATATAGGCTTACCCGCGGGATTCTATTAGTACGCTTAAATTTCGAGCCTTTATATACTCTCGCGCTCATATAGCCTTCCGAGGTCTACTATAGAAGCTAGCGCGTAGAAACTACTATATTCGTTATCGCCGTCGGTATACGACTAGGTTAAGTATAGTTATAAGTCCGTCTCTAGGTCTATATTACTAAAGATATCCTTATCCGACTCGCTATTATTTATTAATTTCCCTTCCTCTTCGATAGTAAGTATTAAATTATCTACCTTATCTTTATCTTTATCTACTTTAGCCTCTCCCTTCTTAAGCGCTTTTTCCTTCCTTTTTAAGATTAACTACTCCTTTCTCCTTACTATCTTCTCCTTTCTAGCCTACTCCTTATATTAAAATATAATAGAAACCTTTTCCGTCGGTAATAATCCCTATTTCTAAACTACTACTTACTTAGGCTTATTAGTAGTAGTAGTAGTAAATTTAAGAATATTACGGAGCCTATCTAATACCGCTTAAGAGAGGCTAGGACCTATTATAAGGATAGCTTCGTAGAAATACTTTATATATCGCTTATCTTCTAAATCGAAAATCTACGATAGCTCGTAATAATCTATATCTAACTATCGACTATAAAGCCGTAAATCGCGATAATTTAAGCTTAATAGGCTTACGAATAATAGTATATCTAGTATAACTATAATTACTAGTAGGCCGACCGCTTTCTTAGCTAAGATTTTACTAACTAGATCGTTTAAGAGTACTATACGAAAGGTATAATACTTTAGTTTATCTAGAAGGTAGGGATCCGGCGCTACTAGTAATAGCGGTAAGAAGTCTTATTAAGAGCTTAAATATATAGCGTCGGCCTCCGCGGTACTTAAAGACCGCTATACCGCTAGGGTCTAACTTCGATATACCGACGTCGTACTAACGGTCTATAGATAATCGATATATATAGCCTAGTATTAAGTCGCGGAAGTACCTCGCCTAGATATCGATACTTATCTAGCCTCGATACTATAAGTACCGAACTAGTATACTCGACCGTTTATTATAACCTCGCGACTAGTTACGAAAGTATTAAAGTATAATATAAAGATAGTTTATATATCGAGTAGCTCTATAAATACCTATAGCTAGTAGTTCGTAAGGAATTATCGATATTAAAACTACTTTTAGAAGGTATTAGTTAAAGATAAAAAGTTAGTACTATTAAGACTAGGAAAAAGCGGATTATTAGTCCTTAAGTACGCCGGTAGCTATATAAAGAGCCGTATATACTCTAGAGTTAGACTATAGTATTTTATTATAGTATTTTCTTATTTATTTATAAGAGGATACGAGGTCGGCCGAGGTACCTATACTATAGAGAGGTCGTACGCGAATAAGATCTTATCGTCTTTAAGCGCCTATCGAATCTACTAAACGTACTAAGGTAATAGTCGTAAGATATTCTAGAGACCCTAGCGGCTCTTATTACTATAGCGATCCGCGGCGAGCTAATAGTAGTTTAGATTAAGGAACTACTATAACCTAGGCCTTATAGGAGCTAGATCTAGGTCGAGGAGCTCTTACTAGGGCGAGAATATAACTACGGGATATACCTCGCCTCTTAAAAGTAAGCGCTCTAATCGTACTAGTATAACTACTTTAAGGTCTATATATCTAAGTATACGCGCTAGCTTTTAATCTTTTAAGTCTAGAAACCGCTATCGCCTATAACTATTAGGTATATAATCGGGGTTTACTAGAGTATTTTCTATTATACGTACTATTTATATTCTCTTTAGCGCGCTCGTATCCGTAATAGGCGGCGTAAACTTTATCTCCGAGTAGTATATAATAAGAGATCCGAAGTAAGTAAATACTTTATAATTATTATATACTATTAGCTTTAAGGTTACGAGGTACTATATTCTATTTACTCCTAGTAGCTATAAGCGCTATCCCTACTATCTAGTTATAGTATCGCTAAGCTAACCTTATATTACGACTATTAAGGACTTTAATTAGCTTACTCTACTATTATAATATTTCGCGGTTACTACTATATCGAACCCTAAAATACTACCTAGTTCGCCCTTTAGTACTCGTTTAAAGACTAGATTAGTAACGCTATAAGGGTAAACCGCTTCTTAGTATAAGATCCTAATCTTACGTAGCTTAGTAAGAACCTAGTTCTATACGGATATTACTATTATAGCTTAATCGTATCTACCTACGGCGGGTTCCGCTATATATAGTTATCCTTATAGAAAGTCGAATCTCTTATAAATTATCGTATATAGAGCCTTCTAAATATCGTATCGTCGTATTTCTAGTAGTATAGCGTACTAGAAGATATTATTATACTACGTAGACTAAAATAAGCGTAGAAATACGCGTAACCTTCGTATTAAAAGATACCTCCGGACTAAATAACCTTTATTAAGGACCTCTAGAATAAAGGCTATTCTAATCGCTTAGTCTCTCGAAAGACGTATATTTCTCGATACTATATCGATAGCCTTAAGCTTAATATTATTCTCTTTAATAAGCCGTATCCGAAGTTTATAAAGAAGGGTAAGTCGCGCCTACTTATATACGCGTAGAAGTTATATATAATCGATTATCTTCGTAATCGACCGACTTCGTACTATTCCGAGACTATATAGTTTATCTATAATAAATTCGATATCGCTATATCTAAGTCTACTATTAGTTCTATTATTAAATACTATAACTTCTTAAAGAAGAAGACGTAGCGGAAAGCGCTTAAGTAGAGCTAGGAATTATATAAGAACTAGCGGATATTATAAAGAGTAATAATAATAAAGTATATCTACTATATCGATAAGTCTAGCTCTAACGAATATACTAGATAGCGTAAGACTAGATATTCTAAAGTTAATAAACTATATAGAGATCTTAGTAGCTCTAAATAGTTAAAGAGATAGTCTATACTACCTACTATTATATAGTAGGGTTATCTCGAAGATTATCTTATTTACTAAGGCTCTATTAAAGCTATAGACTTCGAGGACTAGCTAGAGATATTTATATTACTACGACTAGAAAGAGGTATATTTCTAACTATAGATAATACTTCTATATATTATACGCCTCGTATATAAGATCTCTACGATTAATTTAGTATATATCTACGATATCTACCGCTATACTTACTAGATTATAACCTAATCGAGATATCCTTTAATACTCTTAAAGTATAGATTAGGTATAACTTTAAGCTATTAGAAGCCTTTAAGATATTCGGTCTATTCCTTTAGTATACGCTTAAATAGGTTAATATAGTAATATACGCGGCTACGTAGTTTTAGACCTTAGGATATTAATATTAATCGAATCTCTACCTTAAGAAAATATAGTATATTAGGTCTAGCCTAATATATATAGTAGTTCGCCGATATAGCTAAAGCTTACCTATTTATTAAGTAGATTAGCGCTAAGACGAATATACGATTATTATATATTAATTTTAACTACTACTAGCGTAGTATTAAGGAGATCTCGTCGCCTTAGATCCTCTCGGCTTCTACTCGGGTTCGCTCGGCTTTACTCGGAGCTAGCGAAGCTATATATTCTTTACTACTTCTAGCTTCGTTATAACTATTAGAATATAACTATAATATATTATATTTATTATAGTATAATTATTTCTCGATAGTATATATATATAATAAGGCTATCTCTTTTTTTTAGTATTTTTCTATAGCGTATAGTTATATAGAAACTCTATAAACCTTAAAGCCGACCCTTCCTTATATACTTCCGCCCTACTTAGTAGAAATAATCCTATTACCCTTCCTTAAATCTAAGAGCGATCTACTTCTTTTAGCCTATACTAAGATATCTCTTTAAATTAAGCTCTCTATCTTTAAATACTATCTTAATAGTATCTATATTATCGCTTCTATAGCTCTAATATATTCTTTAATATAGCTAGGCGAAGAAATTATAGATTTAGTCCTTTAGATCTACCTATTCTACCTCTAGTTATAAGCTTTATAGTAGACTCGAGGGTTAATCCTTTACTATAGTACTAGGTAGGTAGTTATTTACTATTACTACTAGTACTACGGCTCTATAGATCTTCGCTACCTTAGTACTTTAAGTAAAGGGATTACGAATAGTATTACTTATATAGTACTACTTATAGCGCTATATCTTATTAATAAGAATAGTACCTAGATCTATTATAGAAAGCTTACTACTACGAATTCTAGCCGTCTAAGTAATAGTAATCTCCTTATAGATTAAGTAATAGCTTAAATCTAAATTAGAGCTATTATAATAGTAGTACTAACCGTAGAAATTATAGGTTGTCTTCTTATAAGCCTAGACTCGCTTTATCTACTTATAATAGTTACTATTATCTTCCTTATAAAGAGCGGTATCTTCGATTATTAGTACTAGTATACTATCTTCTTCTAGCTCTATATACTACTATCTATATACTTCTTCTAGTTACTATTAAATCGCTATTAATCTCTACGTACTAGTAGGTATTAGATTATAAGCCTACTATTATCTTCTACGTTACTATATAAGTATCTCTAGCGGACGCTTATCTTCTACCTTTAGATTAAAGATTATAATTAACCTTTTCTAGCGATTCTTATACTAGTCGTTAAGCTAATTAAGTATATAGAAATAAGTAATTACCGCTTAAGCCCTTTAAATAGCTATCGAGAAGATATCGCGCTTACGTAATCTAGTATATAAGACTTCTAATATAATATCCTTCGAGATATATCTCTCGTAATTAGTACTACTATTAAAGAACTAGTTATACTAGTCGATAAACGAGTATATTAGCGTATTACTACGGACTCGCTTAATATAAGGATTACTATTCCTTTCTAAGCGCTTCTTACTATAGATTATATATATCTATATATAGTATATATACTTAAGTATCTCCTTAGCTTACTAAGCTTCTTTATCTTTATTCTCTTTATCTATTCGGTCCTTATTATCTAGTCCGGCGGCTTGAACTTCTTCTTTTTCGGTCTCTATATTACCCTCTAAATAACTACTAGCTTCGAGAAGCTAATCGTCTAGTTATAATTACTATATCTTAGACTCCTTATCTCTCTACTATTTATTCGAGGCTTCCGCCTTCTTAATAGTATATTTACGCTTCTTCTTAAGTACTAGTTTAGCTTATAATATAGCGGATTCTTTCGCCTCTTTAGCTCTATAAGAGGTATCTAGTTTACGGCGTAGTAGTATCGCTTTATAGTTAGAATAAGAACGATAGATACGAGAAATACCTCCTTATTAACTCTAAGCGTTACTACGGGCTAGAGTAGTATAGGTTTATACGTTATATTTAGTTTTACTAACTATCTACTAAGAGACGCGAATCGCGCGTAGCGCTAAGCCTATAGGGTAGGTATAGTTAAGCTATAACTATAGTATCCGATCTAGCGAAGACTTCGTTAAAGAGTATATTAAGTACGATATTACTTCTAGCTCTATATTATCGCCGCCCTATATACCTTATCTCTACTATATATTTAGTCCCCGCTATACGTATTATAATATATTATAGCTATCGTATAAATAGTATATAATTAGGAGCCGAGCTAGAACCTAAACTAGTACCCTCTATATAACCTAAGAATACCTTTACGACTATCTACGACTCTCCGTCGTAATTACTCGACTTATTTTAGGCGCGGTCTACTTTTCTAGAAATACTTACTCGAGTCTATATTTTAAGGCCTCGGGTTACTACTAAAGTCGCTAGCTCTATTCGCGGTATTCTAAAGGATACTATAATACCGCGGGATAGGTATATCGATAAAGTATCGTATTAGAGAGGAGGACGAAATACGGATAGAGGAATAGGAACTCTATATCTAAATCCGGGAGATATTATTTTAGAAGAGAAGTATAAACGTAGGTCTAGTATATAGTATAAAAGATAATCTACTAAGCGCTCTCTTAATATATTCTAAGTACGTCGAAGAGCGTACTAATCTACTTACTATACGAATCTTCTACTATATAGTAGTTAGTACGATAGAGACTACTAATTTAGTATTAAGGCGAGCGGACTAGCTATAATATTATAGCCTTATCTTAGCTTTCGGTAAGTAATTACTTAGTACTCCTAAATATAATTTAAATACTTAAGACGAAGACTATCGACCCGCCTTAAACCGCTTAACTAACTTGCGACTAGCTATCCCTCTAGACCCGTCGGTATATATCTATATAGCGAGATACCTTAACCGCTACTATATAGCCCTTCGTACTTATACGAGAGTCTAATATAATATTTCTCGTAATAAATTAAGCGGACCGCTACGATCGAAGTATATAGTAAATACTATAAGATACTACTATATATTTTGCCTACGCTTCTATTTAAGATCCTTAGTTAAGGTCCTACCGCTAGCTCCTAGAGGGCTCTAATATAAAACGTCGCTCTTAGCCTCTTTCTAGCTAGACCGGTATAACTATAGAACTATCCTAAGCCTATAGACTATAATAGTCCGCTAATAATCTTACGTCGAATTTAGATACTAAGACGCTCTACTTCTAATACCCTCTATTAATACCTTATTAGTTTCGCCGTAATCTTTCGTATCTCTTAACGTTTAATTATTATTACTAACTATTCGCTCTCCTTAACTATTAACTTTCTTATCGTTTCTATTAGAACTCTATAAATATAGTTAGCGTATAGCGCTCTTTAATTCCCTTATAATATCCCTCTATTACTTATCTACTTACTTTCTTCGCGCCTTTCCTACCTTTAATTAATACTACTAACCGCGATTCTTATATATCGACTACTCTTTCCTATATAACTTCGTACCTCGAAGGAAAAACCTCGAAGAAAGAAGAGAAGATAGAAGATATAGGTAAGAATAACTTTAAGATCTACCCCTTCGTAGCGCGAGATACTATAGCCGCGGCTTACGAGGCGACGATTAGGTAAAAGTATAGCTAGAAGATATTAGAGGCTAAATTAGAAGGCAAGACTAAGCTCCTCGGAATACGGTATTTATATCTAACTAGTACTAAAGCTAAATTCGCCTATATCCTAAATATATACTCCTATTTAGATAGCGAGGATCTAGCTACTACGCCTACTAATAAGTACGAAAAAGTCCTCGCTATATATTATAAGATAGCGCTAGAACCTCTCTAGCTAAGTAATATACCTAGCTTAGTCGGCTTTAACGATAGGCTATATTACGATTCTTAAGGTTCGAATAAGCTTATTATAGCTACGGAAGTTTCGTATCGTAATCCGAAGATAATTATTACCTTTAATAATTAGGAGGCCCCCTTTATCGTTAAGGATTTCTTTCTAGTAGAGCTAACGGATTTAGTTATAACTAAGCTATTATATAGCTAGCTTAGATACGCCTTTTCGCTTAGAGGCGGTAATAATTACGTCCTTATACTTAATAGACCTAAGGATCTCGTTCAACTCTATACTATCTAATACTAGCGCTATCTTACTCCCGTCTATAGTATAGCTAAGCTACGAGGAGCTATATATACCTTAGACTACTATAGCTTTCCTAACTTAAATACCTCCTCTACTTATAAGTATCGTATTTAAGATACGTTCTTCTTATAAGCTATTTCTTTATCGAGCTAGGAAGAGCTCTATAAAGTCGTTAGTAGAAGAGATTTTATAGGTAGGAATCCGCGTCGCGAGTAGTTCCGTCCTATCGTATATTACCTTAATAACTTCTATATCGAATCTAGGGATTAGGATCGCTACTTCGATCTAGGGTCGCCTTTCTACTACCTATTCGGCTACTATCTATTCTAAGCGCTCTATAGCTTTTCGAGGATAAAAAAAGTTAATAGAATAATTATAAAATATCTCTTAGCTTATTCTACTATACCGCGCTTAGTAGTCTTTCGCCGCGAGACTCCCCTTAATTCGAATATAGATAATAAGTAGCTATATCTCTACCTAGACTAAGAACCTATAGTAGATAACCTATAGGGAGTATCTCGTATCTAGCGCGGGACGTAGTATTACGATAAAGCGTAGTAGGAGGAGTACGCTTAGCGAGCCGATAAGCTAATAAATAGATCTAATAATTCTATTATTCTATTCTACTAGAACGTCGAGCTATATTTCTAACTAGGAATATATATCGAAAGATACCTTTATCGTATAGGAACGTCCCTCGAAGGTATAGAGCGAGCTATATATATACCGTAGGAATCTAGTTAGTAGTACTACTCTCGTTATTCTATCGGAAAGGGTCGAGCTAGTAGACGAGCTATTAGCCGTATAGTAGCTCGTAGGAGGATTTATACGTATATAACGGAGGCTATCGACGCTTTAGTTAGGAATACTTAAAGATACTAATATAGTTAGGATAGGCTATACTAGGAAACGATAAAGGTTCCTTTTTAAGAGATAAGTATAGCTTAAAGTTTTAGATTTCGTTTATTCGGACTTAGGGTTTAAGGAATAGTATAGTATATTTTTAGGAGCGGTTATATTCCTATCGACGTTACGACGTTATACTAGCGGAGATAAGGTAGATAGCGGAAGTATTAATTAAGATACTATTAGGATAGTATAGAAAGCTATCTAGCGAGGTAGTATTCCTATTAGCGAATTATATAAGGACCGCGACTACGAGGTTATACTTACGTAGGATCGATATATAGTAGGAGTCTAAACTTTTTAGCTATAGCTTAACTTCTCTTCTATTTCGCTTTTCTCTAGAAAGTTATAAATAACGAGTATTCCCTCCCGCTATAAGCCTAGCTTCGGCTAAGGCTTAATAATACTTCCGAAATAGTACTTAGAGCTTTCTCGTACGCTAATAAATTATACTACTTCTAGTACTATCGATAAGGGGTATAATATTCTCTAATCTATTACGATAATTAATACTAGCCTAGATAGTTAGTACCCTATAAGTAAACGAAGGAATAATCTTTACGTCGTCGTCTATTAGTATAAACGAGTAGCGGTAAAGAGCGTAAGTACGCTATAAAGAGACTACTAGTCCTTAGTCGGGAGCGCGGAATCCTTAATCGACTAAGGAGTATAATTCTTACTAATATAGAGAGCTATTTACCTTAATAGCGGGAAAGGGTAAGACTCTTAAACTTCGTATACGGATATTCTAATACCTCTTTTTAAAGCTAAGAATAAACTTAATACTAGGGCGAATACGAGATATCGTACTATACGATCTATATATTAGGTAATAGATATTAAGATATTAGGTAACGTAGTTTATTCCCTATTTAGATCGTCTAAGAGATCTATTTATATACCGTAGTTACGACGTCGATACTAAACTATAATATAGAGCTAAAACCTCGTCGCCGCGGTAGAGTCCTATAGTAGATAGAATCTCTAAGATATTCCGAATTAGTAAATTAGTATAAAGGCTATCTTCCTCCTTTCGTCCTAGTCCTAATATATAGTCCTTAGTTTTAACTATCCCGGCGGGCCCTTTTCGTAGTACGAGGTTCGTCGATAATATTATCTCTAGTATTACTAATATATTCCCTCTTAATACGAGGGTCCTATAGTAGCTCTTAAGGAACCTCCTAAGTATCCTCGAGCCTAGTAATCCTATCGTATATCTTCCCTTCGATAGTCTCCTTCTAGTATCGCTTATAATACTAATAGATAGCTATAATCTATAAAATATTAGTTAGTCTTATCCCCTAAAGGACCGAGGATCTATTTACTTAATAATTTAAGAATACTATTACTTATCCTAGTAGTACTAGTTTATTCGGAAATAATATACGAAGTCGATATCTAATATCCTTATTTTTAACCCCGAAAAGCTTTAGTCTAACTACCTCTAATTTAATTAGATCTATATCTACTATTAATAGATAGCCTAGTACTATAGATAGTCTCCGTCTCTCGCTCGCAAGGTTAGGTATAGTAGCGATATCGTATATATTCTATATAGCTAGGATACTATCTAAGTCGTACCGCGTAATTAGGCTACTCGTTAGAGGGTATACTACTATAGCTTACTAACGTTATTTACTAATAGCCCTTACTATCGCCGCCCCGTTCTTAATTCGAAGTACTATAGCCTTTATATACTTAGCTAGCTCGTCGTACTTAAGATTTAGTACGCTATTAATCTATTTAATTTTAGACTATTTAATAAAGAAATTCTACCTTTTATTTACCTCCTTAGAAGATAGTCTTCTATTAATTAAGTTTATATTATACTCTATATCCTTAAGTTTAAGAGAACCTACTTCCTATAATAGGTTATAAACGTAGTATATAGTCGAAGACTCGAACTTTTTCTTCGCCGCGTTTAATAGAGTAATAATTCTACTCTACCTAATAGGCCGATTATACTACTAGCGATAGATTAAGATAGTTTAAATAGTAGTCTTTCGGAGGACAAATCTAGTATAGATAATAAGCTTATCTTCCTTATTAGGTTTAGACTACTTAAGCCGCTCCTCTTAATCTTAGCGCCGCTCTATTTCCGCTATAGAGTCTTCGTTATATTCTTTAGCCTCTTCGATATATAGCTTAAAGAGCGGGTTATAGGGCTCGTCCTCGCTAGGTTTATCGGCTTTATTAGGGTCGGAAGATATCGAGACGGGAGTTCCGGGTACGATAGCTAAAGTAGTACTCGACCTCCTACCTATAGTTCGATATTAGGGTCTATTCCGCGAAGGTAGCTACTTTGCCCCCTCGTCTTCTTCTCCTTTATACTATCTATATTCCTTATTATTTAAAGAAGCGGCTAATAGCGTCTAAGACCTAGTATTAGTAAGTATAGTATAGTTAGGAGATAGAGGTAGGTTCGAGGCTTAAAGGAGAGGTATTTCGTTTAAAGGGCTCGAGTCTTTTAGTATATTAATCCCGAAAAGATATAATATATTAAGTAGAGGTAGAGGTCGGATTAATAGTAAGGACCGGAAAGAGACTTAGAATTTAAAGATTATACGGCGCCTTACTTACTTTTACTTAATACCGTTTACTTAATATAATTTACGAGCGATAGTAAATATATTTCGAGCTAGTATAAGGCGGAAACGGTATAACTAGCCTTAGTAACTAGGCTTAATTTATCGAAGACTAAGCTCGTATTTACTTTATATTTCTTTCGCGGCTACCTAGAGGCTAAATACTATTACTAGCGCGGTTAGTAAATATATATTACGCCTAGAGGATACTATGCCGCTAAGTAATAACTTTAAAAGTCTCCCGCTATTATTCGAATAATATATCTTTATCTAAGAATATATCGTAAAGCCGATTATATAAAGCCTATTTAAGAGGGTTCTATTCTAAACTATACTCGACTACCTACTCTTATATCCGACGTTTATTTAAATCGAGGGTAAATCGCTCCTAATCTAATAATTCCCTTAAAAGTATTACGACTATAGTAAGGTAAATATTACTCTTATTTAACTAAAGTAAGACTACTAGATATTCGCTTAGTCGGTCGCTTAGGAGCTAGTAGTAGTATTAGTTCTCTTCTCTCCGATCTTAGAATTATAGTATTAAGACTATAAGGCCGACGGCGCGTATTTCGTAGATATTATTAAGAAACTAAGGTAGGCTCGCGTATACGATATATAGTTATAATAGAGGTATACTAGATTAAAAGGTCTAGGCTTTATCCGTTTCCTATTACTAGTAGAAGAAGTAAATCGGCAACTATTAGCTATATAGCCTCGAACCCTACTAATATACGAAGAGCCCTATATTCTATTAGCGGCTACTATATAACGAATATAGCGGTACTTAATTACCTCGTTACCGAGTCTCTAAAGAGGCTACTATCTATCGATTTATATATAAGAGGGTAAGTAGGCTAGGCGTTAGTAAGTTATTTACCTAGTAGCCCCCTCGATCCCTTTTAGAGAATATATCGTATCTAGCCGTAGTATTAGCCTCCTCCTAAGTACCTAAGGTTAATACTAAATCGCTAAAGCTATCGGCGGTAGTAATATAGCGAAAATCGGTCGTTAATCTAGGAGTTACGAATAATCGTAATATAGGGGATAATAATACTCTAGTATATCGCTATAATATACCGCTTATTTCGCTATTTATAGGGGGTATTAATTCGGTACTTAGAGTCCTAGTCGAAGATAATAATACTTAGAAGTAGCGGGACTAAGGGTTACTCGCTACTAGTTGAAGCGAATATAGACTCTTATAGGAGGTCGTACTACTATCGCTATTAAGCTCGCCTATATATAATACTACTTAAGCTCCCGCCTATATTTACGATATCTATTTTTACCCTATACTTATATTATAGCTCGAAAACTCAATTTCGATAAATAGTCCGCTATTATAGAAACTAGAATATAGCTAAATATTAGAGGCGCTTCTAATTCCTCGTCCTCTAATAAACGTCCTACCGCTAGTTATACCGCGAGAGGTTACTTAGCGGAGTACTAGTATATAGTCGCTATAGATCGTAGTAGTATTATCTACTACGTAAAAGGTTAGCCTTATATATTTTATTACGTTACGTCGATAAGAATCGCTTAATAGTAGATATAGGATTTAAGGGCGCGAGCGCTAACTAGGCGGTACTATAAAAAGCCCCTCCCTCGTAGTTAGATAAGAGCTCGTTAGAGCGCTTCCTCGACTAGAAAGATACCGACGCTTTTCTTATACTTAATACTAAATATATATAAATAAGAAGCGGTAGTCGTTAGATATTATATAGGCCTAAGGTAGAGCGCCCTATTACTATATACCTTATTATATTTTAGGGTATTAATAACTATATTAGCCTTATATCTTTTAGTACTTACTATAAGCGTAATTCGGGATTATAAGGAAAGGATACTTCTATATCTATAAATTCGAGTACCCCCGCTATAATACTAGGTATTACGGCGTAGTACTTTCCCTTTATAGTTTATATAAATTAGCTAGCCGAAGCTATTAATCGGTTACTATACGCCTTACTAGACTACCCTTATATTAATCTTATAATACTAGTTACTTTTTATAAATAGATACCTAAGCTTATATTATTCTTAGCTCTAAAGCCCGATAGGTAGCCTTAGAACCGAAATATAGTATTATACTATATCGTTATATAGCTATAGCGAGATCTAAGGTAACTTACTCTATTAAGTAGGATATAGGTATATCGTAACTCTATAGAACCTTTAATCTATAATTTCCTTTTAGTAGTTAATAGGATCGAGGAGCCTATTTAAATTAAATATAAGGCGTCTAAAGAGCCTAGTTATATAATCGATATCGACGCGGAATATATAGCTAGGAGTATCTTCTATAGTACTAGACTATAGTATTTCTTATAGATCTAAGTAGGTAGCGAGTTTTACTACCTTCGGCGAGGCTTAGTAGACCCTATATAGGTATCGAAGGGGTCTTATATATTATACCTATCTAATAAGAAATCCTTCTAGTACTTCGCCGGCGAACGTACTCTAGAAAATCTCCTAGCGTACGTAGTATAAGAAGCTAGAGTCGCTATCGTAGATACCGAAAAGGTTCTATAAAACGTCGTACCTAGGTAAATTTCTATAGAAGATTTTATCGAGTTAAACTACGATATAGGTAGTCTTCTAGTACCCGTATATATAGCCGATTTACTACTATAACTATAGGAATATATTAACTAGCGACTTACGCCTATACTTAATAATTAAGTATTGTAAGATAGCCGTATCGTTATCTATCCTACTTATAGCGGTAGTCCTATTAGAAACATAGTAGCTATAGTCTATCCGTAGAATAATAAGTAGAAGTAGCGCTAGAAGATAGGCTCTAATCGTATATTACCCTAGTATTTATTCGATACGCGACTATTAAATACTCTATATATACCGATAGAAATAGTAGATTTCTCCGGTAGAATAATAATACTTTAGCTTAGTAAGAGAGCTAAGGGTCTTATATCGCTATTAGCCCTAAGGACTTATACTTAGTAGCGTATAATACTAGAGTAGTAATTCTTTATAGTTAGGGCAACCTTAGATCTAGTATTCGATACCTTCTACCTCGTTCGATCTAATTAAATAATAAGGTTTAACGACCTAATAATACTTTATACGAAGCGTACTCTATATAGTACTAGTATAAGAATTATTTCTAATAATAGGGGAGCCTCGGTAGAGGTAGAGAGCCGTTTTACTCTAGTAGTCGATTCCTTAAGCCTAGTATAGACCTAGAGATATAAATAATTAAACTCGGTAATATATTACTCTATTAAGTACTATATAAGCTCCTTATAGGTAAAGATCCTAAAATAGTAATACGCTATTCGTATATAGGGAAGTTATCCGAATCTTTCCTTAAAGCGCTATTTACGTAGCGTATCCGCGACTTACTCTAGTTATTCTAGGATTATAGTCGTAAGTTGTATATATAAAACCTTAATAGAAAGTAAGCTAATTTCCTATATCCTCTAGTCCGGATAGATATAATAAAAGTAATAAATAATTACGAATAAATAGATAGCTACTAAAAGTTATACTTAAGTATTTTATAGGCTCTCGTAAGTAGTAGCTTAGATATATATTAAATAGTTAAAAGCTCTAAATATTACTATTACTCTATCGTTTACTTTATATAATAGCGCGGAGTCGTCGTAGAGATCTCCTATCTATAAGTATTATAATAAAGATTCGCCTACGTATACTAAGTAGGTATAGCTAAAGGCTTCGTTATCGGCTTATAGCGGTAGTTAAGCTTAATACCCTATAGATATAACCTTCGACTTAAAATTATCCTCCTATTTATTATAGTACCTCGAGTATAGAATATATTAGCGGCTATTAACCGTATACTTAATAGCGACTTATAGTCGACTAATACTAGTATTATCGAATAAGTAGCGGCCGATCCTCGATTATAGTCTATAGTAAGTCGGAGGACGGCTATAATAGAGCTTTACTTATCGCGTAGTAGGTATATAGATATTACGTCGACTTACGACTAGAGGCTTAAAGAGGCTCTAAATAGGACCTCCTCCCTACGGATTATAAGCTATATATAATAGAACTTCGACGAATTTTATAGACTTTAGTAAACCTAATTCGATATCTAGTTAGCGGCTATTATATACTACCTTTACGTCGCTTACCTAGGCTCTTTTAGTAGCTCTAGTAGTTATAAGCGCTTCTACTAGATATACTACTAGAGCTCGCGAGCGAGTACGAACGCTATAAGAGTATATAAGGGATCTTAGACCTATATTTCTATAGTATAACTAGTATTACTAACTTCGCTACGCTACTATACGTTCCTAATTAGATTATAAGAGTAGTAAACTCCTTAGTACGAGACGTAGTTTAGTTATAGGTAAAGAGGACGATCGTAATAATATATAAGATTAGATATTAAGAGTAGCTACCGGAGATTATATAATTCCTTAATAACGCTATTACGAAGCTTAGATTATTAGTCGATATACTATATACTAAAATACTAGGTAAAGAACTACTAGCCTACGACGCTTACTTATATAAGGATCGTATAGACTCTATAAAGTATATAAAAGGCTACGGAGGTATTTAACGAAATATAGGGGTATAGTAGCGTTCGGATAGAGCTTAAGTAAGCCGAGTAGTTAGTAAACTACGGCGGTCTTAATTATACTAAATTACGGATTTTAATCTAGAGTAATTATAACTCTCCTTAATTATAGAAGCGCCTCCGCGTATAGAAGGTAGCTAGGGCGTAGAGTATCTAGACCCGCGTATTATTAATTCTAATAGACTTTAGTCGTACTTTATCTATTAAATAGTAAATATACCTCCTTTAGCTACGTTTAGGACGCGAGTCTAACTATTACTTAATCTCTTATAAGCTCGCTAGATTTATAATCCCGCTCTAATATAGTAGAATTCTAGCTCGATATAGCTCTATTTCCTCGTAGATATTCTTCTCTTAGATATATCCTTAGTCGTAGTACGAAGCGGGTATCTTAGCTTCGTTCTTCGTAGTCTTAGTTCGTATATCTATAGTAAGTTAAAGGACGTATATCTATATATTACTAAGCTCTTACGTAGGTCGAGGTCCTTAAAAGTTAAATACGACGAGCTTCGCTAATTTAAAGTATTTATAATTAAGTAATAAATCTACGAATACTATAATAGTATAGTAATCGCTATTATTAGTATAGATAAATAACTAGAATAATTTACTAAGTAATTATAATTTCGTACTCTATCCTTTATATTTAGGCTACTACTAAAGTAAAGCGATAGTAGAGGTATAGTCTATAACAAAGCTAGTATTATCTCTACTAAGCTTAAACCTAGTATAAATTACGCTTATATACCTTTAAAATCCTACTTCGATAGCCTTAAGCTCTAAGCGAGTTCGGACCGATACTACGTCTAACGAAGCGATACTATCCCGGACCTTACGCGACTAGCCTTCTACGCCTCGACTATTCTAGGACTACGCTATAGACGCCGTCCGAACTATTATAGACTAGAACGCGCGGGGCTAGCCTTAATAATTACTAAAGAACGAAGTACTCGCCGTCGTACTTAACGAGATCGTAGTAGCTAATAGATAGATAATATTCTACTATCTACCCTCGCGGGATACGTAGAAGAAACTAGTATCCTCTAACCTAATCCCTAAAAGTCGGGTACTATTACTATTAGGGTTTATTATTTATAGGCGCTTATTATAATATAATTACTAATCGCCTTAGATTACGATATCCTTCCCTACTAATAATAGACCTTATATAGGATTACGAGATATTACGCTAGTTCTTTATATTAATATATCGGGAACGATATTTAAAGTATAACGCTATAATAAATATCCTCCCGAAATATACCCTACTATACGCGATCTAGTTTATCTATTACTCGACCTTTCTACTATATACGATACTATCTAATTCGCTCGTTATTTTTAAAGCTAGCTTAGTATATTATACTACGTTAACGAGGGTACTTAAGTAGCGACTAGGCTAAAAGAAGACGAGGACGCGTAGAGGGTAGGATCCTACTTAAAGACTATAGCTACCGATACTATAGGACGTAGAGTAACGCGGCTCCGACGAGGATTTCCTATAGGACTATCTAATTAATTCGCTATAGATACTATACTAGACTTTATAAGAGTATTATCGTAGCGATAGTATTAAGCCTTCTTTTACCTTTTAATATATACGCGACTATATCCTACTACGACCTACGTTATTAACGATATCCGCCTCGAACGTATAGCCGCTAGGTACGCTACTAGTAGGGGATTAGTAGTATAAGGTAAAAGCTAAAAGTCGTCTTAGAGAAATATACTAGCCGCGTAAGAAGCTAAAGCTAGCGATAAAGGCGCTAAGTATAGCGAAGGAAAAGGGTTAAGAGTAGCGAGATCTTAATAATAGAGAAGGAAGTATAGCGACTAATAGGGATATATTATTAGGATAAGAAGTAATAGCGTAAACTCTATTAAGCGACTCGAGTCGAGTCTATAGTTCTACTAGCTAGAATACTTAGTAGCGAAAGCGCCTTAGAAGCCTATATTCCGAAATTATATATATAAATCGATAATAGTTTATTACTAATAACTACTAAGAACGAAAGGCTTAAGCCTAAAATATTCGATACTAATAAGATTTACTAAAACGTTACTAAAGGCTCCTTAGATAGCTCGAACTATACTATAGATCGATAGTAGTTAGTAGGTAGTACTAAACTACTCTTATATATAGCTTTACTACGCGATTACTAAATCTTTCTAGTAGAAAGCGATATATCTAAAGCTAATCCTACGCCGTAGTCGAGGTCTATTCTTTAATTCTAACGCTTACGTAAATAGCGCGATATATACTAAATTTCCCTCTAGTAGGATAATATAATAGTTTAATCTACCTCCTTAAGGTTTCGAGAGTATATTATATTTCTACCTTCTTAAAGATTAGCCGTCGATCCTCTACTTATCTCGATTCCTCCTCCGACGTAAATATTTATATCTATTATAAGACTCTAATACCTTAGATTAGTACTTCCTCCTCCTAGAATACCGATATTCTTATAAATTCTAGTACTAAACTACCGCTTCCCGCCTTAGGATCTTCGGAACCTCTTAACTTATTTCTCTCGTAATCCTCGTAAACTTCTACTATAAAATTTACTTTAATAACTCCTAACTATAGTCCCTTCTATTAATCTAGAGACCTATACCGACTAAATTACTTCTAGCTCTTTCTAAAGCTCTTCCTTAGTATATATTCTAACCTTAAAGCTAGGTATAGTTATAAGTACTTAAGCCGTTTAAACCCCTAAATTCCTTCCTATAGCCTATTTAAACTCTTCTCTAGTATCTCCTTACTATTAATATCTATTATAGTAAATTTATAGTATATTTATAGCTAGTAATATAGCCCTAGTACTACTTAATATATAGCCTTATACGATTAAAGAGTTTACTCTAAGCTTCTTCGTTCGTACTATTACTACCGCTACTAGCTAGTAGCGGCGACTTAAAATCGAGGTTAACTCTAACCTTAACTCTAAAATTAAATATAATCCTAAATCTAGCTTTAAATCTAGCTTTAAATCTAAGCTCAACTCTAAGCTTAAATCTAAGCTTAACTCTAAGCTTAACTCTAAAGCTTACTATAACTCTAAGCCCGCTCTAAACTTAATTTAGATACTTCTTACCTCTCGTACTATTTTCCGTTTATCTCTCTACTAATTACTAATTACTTATCTATCGAGTAGGAAGAAGTATTATAAGCCTACTCTATCTAGACCTCCTTTAAGCCTACTAGTAAGAGATTACTCCTAAAGCTAGTACTAGTACTAGTACTAGTACTACTATCTAATAAGTCTCCTACTATAGCTACTATATCTAAGCCTATATAAATACTTCTACCTACTAGTATCCTCGTAAGTATATCCTAAACTCCTTCCCTTAATATATCGTCCTATCGTAATATTTAATACTAATAGTTAAGCCTTTTAGCTTAAGGTTCCTTAAAATCCCTACTAAACTCCTTTTAAGTATCGCTTCGACTAAACCTTAGTATTATAGTAGCTACTTATACCCTTAAACTCCTCGTAAACTTCTAAATTTCTAGCCTTAGTATTCCCTTTAAAGTTAAATATTATTATAGATACTAATATTCCCTAAGGATCTCTTTAAAAACCCTCTTTAGTAATTTATTTCTATAAATATTACTAAACGGTAGAGTTATTTATCTCGTAATAGATATTATAGAAAAGTCGATCTTTTAGTCTAGTTCGGTATCTAATCTCGATCTCTTATATAAGTAATATACTAACTTTTTTTTTAGGAATAATTTTATTTTAAGGTCTTATAGTAGCTAAAATCGAAGGCGGGACCGATAGGAAGTAAGTAGGGCTTTAGGTACTTCTAAAATACGAAGAGGCTAAGGGTCCTATCTCGTCGATATAATATCTATACTCTTCTTTATAAAAGAACCTAAAGACTAGTAGCTAGCTAATAATACGGCCTACGCTCTAATTGCCCTACGACTACTTTCTATCCTTTCTTATACTATAGTATATCTACTCTAAAAGTCTAAGCCTTTTTACGGCGAAAGTCCTTAATTATCTTTTTTAGAGAGTTAAGAGGGGTCTCGATTAATAGTTTTACGAATATAGTCCTCTACTTCGTAAAGGCTATAGCTTCTAATATAAGTCGGCTCGTAGTTACTAAATTATATACTAAGTCTAGTAACGCTAGGAGGATAGAAAGTTCGAAGCTTTTCTTCTAAAAGCTATAGGATAGGCTTCAAGTATATATCTAATATAGTAGCTTCGAAGCTCGTCTACTTAAGAATATAAATTTAATAAGCTACTAAACCCGGGAAGATCTACTATATAGTATTTAGGTAGAACTATTATTATTAAGTTAATAGGTATAGTCGGTATATTATATAAGATATACTAACGTAATATAGTCTTATTTACTAACGATTTCTTTAGCTTAATAAGTATAAGTAGCCCTTTTTTTTCTAAAGCTACTTACCGCTAGGAGAAGCGGTTAGATAGAGTAGGATACGATAGTACGAGGCCGTAGGTTCTTTAGAAGTTACTCCCCCTATCTTTTATTATAATAACCTTTCTTCGCTCTTACCTCCTCTAAGATCGTACTACTAATTATCGTTACCTACCTTTATATATTTACTATAAGAGATCGCGCTAGGACTATATATATTAGCCTAGTAAGAGATAGTAATAATTAGGGCTTCGAAGACCCCTATACTCTATTTAAGCGAAGTAGTTAGCCGCCTATTCTAGGTTATTAGACTAATATAGTCGATAGGAATATAAGTTACTAAATCCTATATAAGCTACTTAGAGTAATATTAACGAGCGATAGCGCTAGGACTTTAAAAAAGCTAATTATATTATCGGAGATAACCTTCTCGCGATTACCTATAGTATTAGTATAGTAAATAGTATCTAATTTCTAGGTATAAAGGCCTACTCGGTAAAGTCTTCCTACTAATTTATAGTAGGTCCGAATATTAAAAACCTATAGCTCGCTACTTAGATCGGATTGCCTTTTAAGGTACTCGTAGGTACTAAGCGAAGTAGCGGCTAGGTAGTATTCGTACTTAAGTTCTTTAACGATAATCGGTTAACTCTATAGGACTACGTAGGAGTTAGATATAGTATCGACGTACTTATTAGCTCTAGAAAGTATATACTATACGTCGATTTTCCTATAGAGTCGTACGAAATCTAAAAGAATATAGTACTAGATATAATTTACGCTACGGCTTACGATAAACTATTTATAGAGGCTAGTTAGGCGGAGACGGATAATTTTATAGGTAGGTAGAAACGGGACGATTAAGGGATATTAGTAAGCTCTTAATAGAATTCTATACTAAGGATTATTAGTACTAAGTATAAGCCTTACTAGTTTTAAACGAATATTATTACTTATAATCCCTACTAAATATACCTCGATTATCGCTCCTTTTCCCCGCCTCCTATATTTTATTAAATAATTTCTTATAATAGCTATAGATATAAAGTATATAACTACCTAATAGCGCCTAAATATCCCTAATCTCGAAGTAATCCCCTAGTCTAAATAAGCTTTAGAGGCGAGCGATATACTATTAATTACTTCTTACTATTATCTTATTACTCTTTAATTATCGCTTAGAGCTCGTTAGGGGTAGGCTACTTTATACTAGGATTTCGTTTTAGTAAGAGCTACTATACGAAGAGTTCTTTAGCGATATCTTCGATTATATAATAAGTAGCTCTATTAATAAATACTTAGAAGTTATATTAATTCTTATATACGGCGATACCTTTAATAATAAAGCGACGAAATTAAGCTCTTACGCTATAGTAATATACGAAGTTAATATAATTTAGGTATAGTAGAAAGCTACGGGTCTAGTCCGGACTACTATAACCCGCTCTCGCGTCTACCGCTAGAATCCTTATAATAGTATTCTATAGGTTCTTCGTTTAAAGGATATTAGCGCTATAGTAGAGCGTAAGTAGACTACGAAAGCGTATATAGCTATAGGAGGGTCGATAGAAGCCTCGAATACTCTACTTAATATCTTAACGGAGGACCTAATTATAAAATATATTAAATATACTAGTATCGATATTACGAAGTCGTATAGTATTCTCTTAGGATTCGAGGAAGTTGCCCGATAGAGCGGCTTATATATTAAGAGAGTACTCTATAACTATTTAATATACGATAGTAAAGGGCGTCTTAGTCTAACTAGTAAGAATAACTACCGTAGTATATATATCTAGTAAATCGCTATATAGTTAGTTAGAGAATTCCTATACCTTATATTTATATAATACTTACGCGGGTCTATACTCGCTAACTATACTTCCGTTTTTAAATATTATACTTATAATTCTAGATATATAGGGAGCTAATAAGATATATTATATAAAATAGATATTAACTTTACGATTAACGAAGTAAGTAGGCGTAGATCCTACTACTTTAATACCTATACTATTCTTAAGACTAATATATCGCCCTAATCTCGACTTATACTATAGTAACTTTAGGTACGCCGCCTTATAAAGAATATTAGATATTATATATAGTAGCGTACGCTATATTATCTACTAGGCCGATTATAATATAAGTAAATATTAAGCTTAGACCCTTAAGGTATTTATAAGAAGTCGGTATAAAAGAAAGACTAGAGATTATACTTACTAAAAATAGAGTAAGGCTACTAAGACTACCCTTAGCTAGATATTAGATATCCTAGAATACGAACGATTACTAAAGGCTATATCGCTTCCTATAAATATTATAGGTATTTAATTCGAGCGCTACGTCCTATTAGAATTATTCTAGTCTATTACTATAAATAGACCTTAATAGTTATAGGAGATAGCGAGACTATATATATTATATTATTATCTATCTCGCCGCGAGGCTAATTGTCTTACGCTTCTAGACTAACCTTCTAGTTATTTATATTTACCGGTATAATAGAGCGTAAGCTTCGCGATTATAGCGTCGCGATTATAGCTTTCTATATACGTTCCCTTCGTAATAGTAAGAGATAAACTTAATAGTATAAATATCTACTAACTTCGTAGCGAATATTCTAAGCGAGGATTAGGTACGGGAAATAAGAAAGGTAATACTAAGGAGAAGCTACGAGACTATATATAACGCTACGACGCCGAATAAGAATACGTAGCTACCGTAGACTCGCCCGCTATAGACCTACTCGCCGTAGACTCGCCTATCGTAGATTAAGATACTATATATTCGTATCCCGCGCTAAATAGGTAAATATAAGAGATAGTCCGCGATAAGCTATAATAGGTTAAAATATATAAAGGAGAGGGAGCTATAACTACTACTATAAGTATAAAAATAGTAATTAGATATAGACTAAAGTTAATATTAACTTAGTAGCTATCGCTTACGAATCGGCTTACGATAGTCTTCGTCTTCTATATCGGCTAGACGTTTATAGTATTTATATACTTTAGTTACTATTAGCTATCTAGTAATTATATCTAGTTAGCTAGGTAATCCGATAGCCTTACTATTAAATAGGCTTATATACTCTAGTTAAGGAAATCCTATAAAGCTAACTAGCTTATATACTTCTTAACCTTTATCTACCTCTTTAAGGCTAAGGCTACTATACGTATACGCCTTCTATCTATAAAGCGTCGCGCGTAGTATATCTTATCCTTCTACGCTATTTAGATAGCGGCCTTATAGATATACCTTACTAAGATTTACGTACCGATTAATAACTCTCGCCTATTAGAGGATAATATTTCTATAGTAGCTAGGTAGAAAAGTAATAAGCTCTAGTTATACGATATCTTTTATAATAGATTTTAGCTTTATAGTATCGCTATATTATAGTTCTTCCTACCTAATATTATAGCTAGCTAGGACTTTCTATTAGAGTAGGCGCGGGATATATAAGCTACCTTATACGAGAATTTTACTTTCTATACTATAGACTAATAGATTTATAGCTCTATAATTAAGATATACGTCTTTACGCTTAATATAGCTATTTACGATATAAGTACGTATATTGTTACTATTATTAGGTTTTTATTAAATATCCCGGAGTTTATAGTTTTTAGCGCTTTATACTTCGCCTTCCGCTAGATACTTTCTCTCGTACTCTATATATTATCTATCTTAAAGGTATATAAAGTACCGTCGCTTACTATAGTACCTTTATACTTATTACCTACTAATATATAGCTATATATAGAGGAAAATATATTAGGTTATAATCTAGACTCTATATAGGATCGCTAACCTAGGTACGCCTCTAGTAAGTAAGCCTAGAGTAGAGCGGTAGACGAATTTAATTTGCCCTATTATAGTAATAGATATATTAACGTAGCTATATACTAGACTCGTAAGGGAGATCTTCTATTAAGGATATCTATAGGTACTAACAAAGGCTTATAAGAATACTATATTCCGACTATATATCCTTATCGTCCTCTTACTACTAGTTAAGAGGGCCGCGATCGATCGTCGTCGCTATATAGTAACTTCTCTATAATACGGTTAGCGGATGCCTCTTCTAGCGGCGGACTCTTTACTAGCTCTAAAGATCTTAAGCGGGCTACGCTTACTACGGATTAGCTTCTTCCGATAGACCCCTTAACGTAAGATAATAAAGCGCTTAATTAGTAAGTTCGAACGTTATAAAGTATAAATACTATACTCCTAGACGCTAATATAAGTATTAGTTCTAAGAAGGATAATCTCTTATACTATACCCCTTTTATAGAATATAAGAGGGATAGTCTTCTAGATCGAATCGCGTACGAGGAGCGTAGAGAGTTAGTAGATAAGGGGCTTTAGCGCTATATTAACTCGCTATAACGCGATAGGGATATACTCTCCGACTAGGTATATAAAGCCTAGACTATTAATACTAGACTACGTACTACTAATAAAGAAGTCTCGTCCGAGAAGGATAAGCTACTATAGTATATTTAAACTCTAAAGGAATCTAAGGTCTCCTTATAGGAGCGGATTAATAAACTTACGTAGTAAGTCTAGAAACTAACCGCGAGCGAAAATAATTTACGTATAAGTATTAGCCGCCTACGAGGGTAGCTAGAGTAGGTCTTAGGCAACTTAATAGCCTTATAGTACGATACTTAGCGGTATTACTAAGATTTACGGGAAAGCTTCTAGCGAGAAATAATACTAAAGAACCTATTCGCTACCTCTATCGTAAACCGTCGTTAGAGGTTTATTAGTCTCGTATTTATCCGTAAGGATAGGGGAGATATTAGTTTCTAACCTTTCCTCGCTACCTAGCCTAATAATATTTAAGGAACTATAGGTATTACTATTACTAGTAAAGACGACGAGCCCTATACTTTCGACTAGGTTATTAACTCTAAGGAGATATAACGCCTAAATATACTAGCCGGCGGTATTATATTTATAGTAATATAGGGCTAGAACTAGGTCGTTTTTAGTAATAGTACTACTAGCGCGGGTAAAACTCGCTTTTTCTTTATAAAGAGGGCGGTATTATTACCTTTAGTAGTTACTTACCTCCTCTATCTATATAACGCCGATAGGGGTCTTACTATAGATTATAGTATAGTAGAGATCTATAACGATAAAAAGTACGATTTATTCGCTAAATATAATACGAAGGTAAATATTAATAAGAAGTCTAGTAAGCGTATTAAACTTATAACTAACCGGGACTTTCGGAACTTTATAGATAATATAATAAGTCTAAGGAGTTAAAGTACTATAAGAGGCAACGATTAATCTTCTCGAGGCTATATCTTATATATAATTAGGATATATAACGAGGTAAAGGACGAAGTTATTAAACTCTATTTTATAGATCTAGTAGGTAGCGAAGATATACTATTAAGATTAGATATAGATTATATACCGCTAGACTAGACTAACGCTAACGCTTAATAGATCGAGGAGGCTAAGAAGATTAAGATTAGCTATAATAAATTCCTTAATATAGTCGCCGAGGTTTAGAAGACCGGCTATATATTAACGCGCCCTAGTTATATAGTATATATATAGATATTAAGCGTTAAATACTATTACTAATCGTAATATAGTTAAGTACTACCCTATATCCTTTTATACTTATAGATAATATTATATATATTACTTATATAAACTAGGTAATAAACTTTATAATATATACGAAGGCGGTACTAAAGCTTAGACAATCGTTATCGCCTAGAATTTATCTTAACGGCGAGATTCTCCTCCTATATTTAGAATTAATATATAGGGATACTCGTAGAGATCTAGAAGGCCTTACTAAAAGAGAGGGATCGCTAAGTATACCGTAAAGTTAGGTTAGTACTTAGTACGATTTCGTATAGAGTATCTATCTTATGCCTTAGGACTTACTAAATCCTCTAGACCTTAGCGATATAGGTTATAGTAGAGGCGATATAGAACTACGCGAAGAGGAGGGGGAGTAGATATTAAGTAATTACCTAATATAATCTATAAAGGTCCTACCTCCTTTTAGACGTAAGATAGTCTTAAGCTTAGAGTCTCGATAGCTTAAAGTTCCCGCCTCCGAATTTATTTAAGAGGTTACGGCTACTAGCGAAATCTATAGTATAGAGGAGAGAAGTATAAAGTAGCGATTATTATAATAAATACTATTCTATTATACTAGAGAAGTAATATACTTATCCTTTACCGATAGCGATTATCGTAGAGTATATAACGTTCCTACTAAGATAGCGTATAGCTTAGATAGTTACTAAAGGCTATACTATACTTAATAGATAATAAATATAATATAATATAAGGCGAGAACTATATCTACGATCGATTCCGATCTAATAAAGGCTATAGCGAACCCCTTAGTCTTATATATTATTACTATATAATATCCGAATCGATAAATACCTATCCCGAATAGTATTATTCGTAACTAAGGGAAGCGAGAATACCCTTAAAGTATATTCGCTTACTAGTTTCGGAGTAGAGTATTTCGTAGTCGCTCGTAATTAAGTAAGAGCTATTCTATATTATAATACTAACGCTTACTTATATTAGCTAGATATACTAATAATAGAAGCTTCGAAGCTCTATTTCCTAAAAATCCTATAGAATCTATATCTAGTCCTAAGACTAACTCTCTTAAGAATTAAATATATATCTATAATTCTATAATAAAATAGCGCTAAGGGTAGCCTCCTATACCTTATAAGGCGTCTTCTTTCTCCGCTATACTAGGTCTAGAAGTCTATCGGCTAAAAGTTCGCTAATATAGAGGACTAGAGTACTTTTTTTAGAATAAAAGTTTACCTTAAGTACTTAAATAAGTCTTACGTATAGAAAAGACTAATAATAACTTTAGTCTATAAGGAGGAATAAGCGAGGAGTAGATTCGGAGCGAAGAAGTAAGGAACGAGGACTCTAGGATAGATTCTCGTCGTTAAAAGCTTTATCTATAAGTCCTAACGCTACTAGTAGGCTTATCTAGTTTATCCTTATAACTACTTTAATACGACGCTATTTACTATAGGCCTACCGCGCTATTTCTAAATATATAGTAATCTAGCGTAAAGTAAAGGCGTTATATATAGCTATAGGAGAATACTAGTCGAAAGGTACGCCTAGCCTACTCCTTAGTATATACTTATAGTAAGGACTATTCTAGGTTAGAAACTTACGATATTATAAGATACGATAATAGAGTACCTATTCCCTATATTACCTAGCGTAGCCTTATATAAAATTATAAGGAGGTATTAGTAATATACTTTTCCCCGACCTACTATATCTTATAGGAGTCCGTAATCGTCTTACTAGTAACGAGGATCCTTATTTAACTATAATAGTCGGAGGCCTTATATATTAGTATATTTAAGATTCTATATCTAGATACTATCCCGCCTATTAAACCGCGCTAATAATATTCGAGTAGTACTTTAGTAGTAATTATTAAGATACGAGACGGGTAATAGAGATATAAGTATAGGTATATAACTTTCTTCTATTTAAATATAATAATAATTAATATTAATATAAAGAAGACTCTCTAGTACCCCTATTAAATTCCTCTACGCTTTATTTTAAATAGTTACTAAGGGCTCGACTACTTCTTAGATAATAGGTACCCTTCTTTTTCTCTTATATTATATTTATCTCGCTAATCTTAGGAGGACGCGCTTAATACTAGATTTTTCCTCTAGTATAAGTCCTTATAGAATCTTCGAATTAGAAGATTATAGAGTATTCTACTAACTATTCTATACTACGCTATTTCCTAGAATTATTAATCTACTACTACGATAAGTTTAGCTATACTTTCGTAATATTATTCTACTATATATAAGATAGTCTTAAGCTTAGGATCTCGAAATATTACCTTTACTAGCTCGACCTATCTCGATATCTCTTAATCTAGATTCTACTAGAGCTCGCTATACGCTAAGCTACTAATCTAAATAGTAACTTTCTAGTATCGAGAGGGGTTTAATAGGCTCGTAGGACGGCTTAGAAGTAGTTTTCGGCCGCTTGGGGTTAGGAGTTCCTAAGTCGTAATAAGCTCGATACTAAAGTAAGGGTATATATAATAATAAGAATAGAGTTTCGAAAGCTCGGCTATTATCTTATATATTTAGCGATAATTAAATAGTAAGAGCTTATAATTAATACTAATAGTAATATTAAGGCGTCCTAAGAGGGAGAACGTCGTAAGCTATTAAGTAAGACTACTATATATAGAGAAACTATTATAGAGGGTATAGATACGAAATATATTATCTTATAGGAAGATAGCCTTAGCTTCCTACCGGAATCGTCTATATATCTATATTAGAGCTAGTACGTAACGAGGTATAGATATCTTAAGTTTATAGTACTAAAGTCCTAGATTTAATATTAGTACTTATAATAGGAAGATATATAGAATTAATTATACGAAGGTCGATTAGTCCTAGATAGATTAGGATAAGCTCGTAGATCTTATTAATTAGCTCGGTACTTAGTTCTAGTAGTAGTAACTTTCCTATAGTAAGCTAGGTCTATTCTCGTATATTTTTCTATAAACGAGAGTATAATAATAGTTTATAGCTATATACCTACCCTAGCCCTAGTATAAGTATATCTTACTATTATATAAAGAGACTAGTATATATAATATCTAATATATATATCGAATATACTCTAGCCGATAGGCGATTATTATAGCGGGTTAAAATATAATAATAACTATAATATATACGAAGACTATACGATAGTCGAATTAGGAGCTACTAAGGCTACTTATAAGAGAGATATATATCTATATATTCCTACGGTAATATTATAGTATTAAGCTAGAGCGATCTTCGAAGAAGGGGCTAAATCCTAAAAGAAGTCGGCTATTATTTTACTAGATCGTAAGAAGACTATCGGTCTTTCTATACTATAATTCTATATTTATATTTAGAAGATAATACGTTTTACTCTTCTTATAAAAGATTTTCGGTTTAAGTATACTTAGCGCTTACCTTAGTTAGGCCGGAGTTAGCTATTACTATAGGTATCTATTTTATTACTTCTCCTATCTTCTACGCTCGCTATCTATCCTACTATAGTAGTAATAGTAGTAGTACTATATAGTATCCTTATAATATCTAAACTAGTTTAGCGGTTAGTAGAACGCTACGCTTACTATAATTATAGTATTAAGCTACGATAGACGAACTCTCTTAAGCTTATTCGGATAACTTAGTTCGTAGTTAGATTAGCTACGGGAGTCTAAGATATACTCGTAGTCCTCCTTACGGCGTACTATAGACGAAATCCTAGTCCTCGTTTATTTTATCTTCTTCCTTTATATCCTTCGACTACTACTTACGATAAGATCTTAAGTAGGCCGTCGACCTATATCCTCGCTAAAACCGTTCTTAGCGATCTACCTCTAATACCTACGCTTTAATCTAATTCTAGTTAAGTCTTTAGTACCGCTTTAGAGGTTTCTAACTCTTAACCGCGCTTTAGAACTACTATTACGTATCTAGTATGCCTCTAACTCTAAATTCTACGCTTTAAGATCTAATACGTCCCTTAGTACTACTTTAAAACTATAGTACTACTTATCTATTAATTAAAGTACTTATAAAAGAGCTAGAAATAGGCCTTCTCGTACTATTATATCCGGTATTTAGTATAGAATATAAATACTATACTAAAGAGTAGCTAGTCCGCTTAATAAGCCTTTACTATATTACTTACTATAAGAACGTATCGAAGGCGGATATAATTAAACTCCTAGAAGCTTATAGTACTACGAATACTAGCTATAATAGTATCGCTCGACTCGTAGGGAATAACCTAGATAATATTATCGATTCTTAATTACGATACCTCCTAGCTATAAATAGTATCGAATACTCTATCTATATAAGTAGATCCGCTCTACTATACCTCTACTAGACTAATATACTATAAGTCTTTATTTAACCTTAGCCTACTTATTACTATAGATAGGGCGGCTAGACTATATATATAACGGAAGCTTACGACTAAAACCTCCTTAAGTACGCGGCGTAGTCCCCGCCCCCTTAGGCTACTTATATACGATATTATAGGTAGTACGGCTAAACTATATATACGATAGAAGCTTACGATTAGATACTCCTTAAATACGCGGTATAGTATTCTACTTTTCGGGCTACGGTAGACGTCGCCTAGCGGCGAGCGGAGTTAAGGCTAACGCGATATCCTAATATTACGAAAAAGTATATTAATAATAGCTAGTCTAGCGACGTAACTCGTACTACTACGATTCTATCTTCTATAGAAGCTTACTATATAGTATAACCGCTATAGATAGTCGTTCCGCCGACTCTACGAATATCTATAGTATTTCCTACTACTATCCGAGGTAATCTTATATTAAATTCTCGTATACCTCGAGACGTAGACTACTAAATACCTAGTAGAGAAGAGTTTACGCGATATATCGAGACGGTAGGGCGGATTAGTACTAATTATATACGTACTACGTAGCTAGAATAAGCTATTAGAGTCTTATAAGCTACTATAGCTTAGGTACTACTATACTATTCTTAATAACGTAGTAATCTTATCCTTAGAGGCCCGATCGGATAGTATTAATACGAATCTAGTAGTAAGACTTTCTATTAATACTACCTCTATTACTAGGGTAATATACTATTTATAGCTAGACTAAGTCGCTACTTACTTATAAGACCTAGTATTACGGAAGGAGATACTAGCGACCTAATATAGAATAAGTTACTAATTATATAAGCTATATATAATTAGTCGCTAGTATATAGCGTCTCTATAATTTAAACCTTAGTAGATATATATACGAAAGACCTAGTTAAGTACTAAGGGTTACTCTACTAATACTAGTATACGTAGCCTATTTATAATTTAAGTTACTATCTTAATATACCCTCTAGCTATTTAGATAAAAGTACTTCCTTACTAGTATAGCCTTTCTCCCTCTTACCGCGCGTAGCCTTTTTAACTCTTAAGTAATATCCGACCGTATCTAAAAAAGTCGCTCCCCCTTTACTTTTATAGCGCGTCTTATATAGTATACGTAGCTAGATATTATTATAGCGGGACGCCCTAGTATACGATATAGAATATTTAGTCGGTTAGTTAGCTTAGCGTTAGAGTATTATTTAGCGAGATAAAGGAGGAGAGTACCCTAAATATTATTTAGATAAGCTACGCGACTAAGTAGGATATCTTCGTCGGAACGGCCTCTAGTAAGATAGATTATATTAAAGGTATAACTTACGAAGGCGGCTAGTTTATTACTAGAGATAACTAGAGTAATCTTATCGCGATCTATAATTACCTTTATAAATACTATAAAGAGAGATTAGCCCGTATTACCCGAAGGCTTAGCGCTAATATATCCGAGTCTATAATCTACTATCTTATCGTTATTACTCTTATTATCGTTACTCTTATTATTATTACTCTTATTATTATTACTCTTATTATCGATTCGGTCTAGGAAGTCGAACTTATAGCCTTTAGTATAATACTCCTCGATCTTAGCGGCGATTCGTAGTAGAGTAATTCTACGTTTACCTATTAGTAAGATTTTCCTTAGTCGCTATAATATACTTTTATAGTTACGTTCTTTCTACTTATTAGGCGCGGTATTCCTAAAAGCCTAATTATAAATAGAGGCCCTAAGAGACTAGTCTCTACCTTCTCGGATCTAGTACTACTCCGACTTAAGTAAGTAGAGGTCTTCCTAGTTCGTATATCGAATATACCCTTCGCGGGTTAGAGGCTATAAGAAGGCTATATCTATATTAGAAGCCCGACCTTATCGTCGTACGAGAACTATATTAGGCTAGTTATAGGCTTTAATATACGCGTCGTAGTACCGTCTTAGACTATAAATATCCGAAAAAGGATAGTCGGACTTTAGATATCCTAGCTAGGGATACTTATATATAAAGCTTAGCTCTACTAGCTTTATATTCTATTTATAGGTTATAGGCTATAGATAAACTATATCTATATTAGGAGTCCGACCTTATCGTTATACGAGAACCGTATTAGGCTAGTTATAGTCTATAATATACGTTTTATAGTACCGTCTAAGATTAAAAGGGTAGTCGGACTTTATATATCTTAACTAGGGATATATATACCTAGGTATAAAGCTTGGCTCTACTAGCTTTATATTCTATCTATAGGTTATAGGCTATAAATAAACTATATCTATATCGGGAGCCCGACCTTATCGTCGTACGAGAACTATATTAGGCTAGTTATAGTCTATAATATATATTTCGTAGTACTATCTAAGATTAAAAGGGTAGTCGGACTTTATATATCCTAGCTAGGGACATATATACCTAGGTATAATATTTATTTCCTTCGACGCCTATATACTATTATCCTACTAGTACGCTTAAAGCTCCTCCGCGAAACTAAAGACGGCCGGCTAGTATTTAGAAAGGAAAGTCTTAGGCGATATTTAGGAGGACGAACTAAGTATATCTACTTCTCTAAGTATCTTCTCTACCTAAGTCGTAGTTATAGAGACGGTAAGTCTCTTCTAATATTTTAAGAAGGGGTCGGAAAATCTACCTACGCTATTATCTTCGCTAGCGCTTTTATTATTATAAGCGCTTTCGTCTTTAGATCTCTTATATTTTAAGAGACTATCGGAAGGTTTACTAGCGCCTCCGCCTTAATCGGTACGTATATATTCGTCTACTTCCCTTTTAAAGTTAAAAGCTATTAATCGTATATAATTTAATAGACCTATAGGGTATTTATTAAACTCCGGATAGCCGCCGATCCCGTCGCGATATAAGTAAATTACTCGGTTATCTACTAGTCCGGAATCTTTATAGAAATAATCGCGCTATTAATAGTAAGCTAATTAGTAATTATTAAGTATACCTATTCTATAATCTTCGTAGAAGATCGCGTCTCTAGCTAAGATATACTATTCCTTATATTTGTCTCTTATAGAGGTTAACGGCTTAGTCCTTTTAGATAATAATAGCTCGCGGTAATAGCGATACCTTATTAGGAGATCCTATTTCTTTAGATATATCGAATAGCTATAGTAATACTAGGACGGCTACCTCGCGTAATATTCTATTAAGTTATAAGAGGCGAAGAATCTCTTATATCTATAAGGGCAAGGTATACTATTAACTTTATACTTATAATCTTTCTCTATATATAGAGTTAGTACTTTTATAGTACCGACCTATAAGTAGTCGTTAATACTAGGTATATTACGCTATAAGTATAGCGTATTACTAGGCTATAGTAGTATATAGATCTCTTCCTTCTTATCCTAACTAAATAGTACTTCGTTACGCCGCCGCTCTTAATCGCGATTATACTTAAACTTCTTAAAGGTACTAGTCTTACTAAAGGGCCTAGTCTCTATATCGATCTTCTTTAGTTTACGCGTATATATCTCTATATACTTATCCTTCTTATTCTCCTCCTCCTCCTCCTTCTCCTCCTCCTCCTTCTTCTTTATACTCTCCTTATAACTACTTATATCTATTAGATCTTACGCGGGAGTTACGGCTTTTACTACTATAATCTAGTCTACTACTTTCTACTATAAGTTATAGTAATATTAACTCGGCTAACTATTCTCGATCTCGATACGCGACTATTCGAGGAGTATTCCGTCGCGATCGATAAGGGGAAGATTACCTTATAAGGACTAATAGATAAATATACCTAGCTAGATCTCGAGTTTTTTACGTACCGAGCTATATTTATAAAAGAACGTAGTCTCGCTTATATTAATCCTACCTCGTAGTAGTCGGCGTAACGCGGCGCCGATAGAACCTTCTAACGACCTTAACTAGACGACTTCTACCTCCTACTTAGTTAATATAGTCTACTAGTATATTTCTTTATTATAATTATTAACTATAGTATCCTCGTTTTTAAAGTTATTATTTTTAGTCGTAGAAATTATATCTAAGTAATCGGCGTCGGTTATTATAATATCGTCTATTATTATACTATACTAATAGCTACTAGTTTAAATATCGCGTTAGAAGATTTATCGTAGTAGCCCGTAGTTTCTACTAAGAACTATAGAGTAGGAATACGGCGGACTAGTACTCTTATAGTATAATATTAAGTATTTACTCGAGTTAAGTCTTTATTACCTACTTAAGATTTACTAGGTAGCGTTTTATTTATAAAGGTTTTATTCTAATACTTACTTAGTAGACGTTTAGTAACTACACGTGTTAGCTATAGTTAGACTAAAGGGAAGTTCATCTCTGCGTCGATAGGTTACTATATTAATAATAGGCGCGTATATATACTACGACTATGACGTAACCGTTTCAGACTCGACGTGGTAGGGGGTTGAGTGAGCCATTACAGAGTGTGGTATGATGCGCCAGATGTGCCACGTAAGTACAGTTGATTACACGACACTGTTTCTACCTGTTGCCTACCATAGCCCAAGACATTGGCTGATATCCAATAGCTTCTCCAGATTTGCCATGGCCACCGGTATACTTCATTGAACACAGCGGCGGAGCTTCTGACGATGTCGGATGTGGGTTCTGTCCACCTGGATTTTTGCTTGAGTGGGCATTTGGCCTCGAGGGCGAATGCGGAATCTTTGGGTATGTCAATTCGAGACCCATATTCTCCTCGCTTGGGACATCTGCTGACCTTCTATCCTTTACTTTTAGGTGTGATGGCTGGGACTTCGGATGGTTCAAGATATTCAAGCTCCCAAGTCTCAGTTGCAAGAATTTGGTGGTCAAAGCCATTTGCAGGTTATTAAACCTCCCTTGCTGCAAGAAAGAGCACCCGGATGGAAGTTCTGCGTACGTCTAGTCTGATCTCGAAGCGCGTATTGGACTATGGCTGACCATACCACTTTTCGGGTAGTATTGATTGCGATGCTCCCGCATGCGACACTAAACCACCTCCAGGCATCATCAGTATCGATGGTGGAGGCAAATACTGCGATGCTCCGGATATGACCAATTGCGAGAACACGCCGCCCGAGGAGGGAGAAGGCGAATGCGATCCAAAGCTGACCGTCACTGACAAGACAGTTTATTGCGACCTCGTCACGAACACCGCGGGTCAGTCGTCGGAGACTTGCACATCAACCGGTGAGGGGACGCGAACGGGCTGCGAAGTAACTCCGAAGACGACAACAGTAACGACTACGTCTTGCGAAACGACAACCGCGGAGCACACGTCTGTGTTCTGTAGTGTTCAAACAGGCGGTGTCACTTCCAGCCAGACTTGCAGCAGCACGACTAAGACCGTCAGCGGCTGTAGCGTAACCAACGCGATCACCTCAGAAACGACGACTGGTTGTAGCACTGCCACCGCAGTTATGACCACAGCTTTCTGCTCAGTTCGAACTGGAGCCAATGCGACCACGACGGATTGTCCATCGACGGTCTATACCACCATTACAGGCTGCGATGCTTCAGGCAGTATTACGACGGATATGACAACGACATGTTCGACCTATAACACGGTCACGGACGTCACAGAAAAATGCTTCGGGCACAACTCCACTCACGTTCCAACCGTCATTGACGGCGTCACTTTCACTCCAGACATAACATGCACGGCAACGAGAACAAGCGTACATTCCGGTTGCGATATATCGGCAAGCACGACCACCTCCATCAGCTATTCGGAGCTAGTCTGCGAGCTTTCGGAGACGGCACCTTACATACAGATAGTCCCTGAGACTCCTGGTGATCAGCAATGGCCGATCACTTTCGGAGTCAATGCGACTGAGTCCGAAGTTCCCGCAACCTCAGCTCCAGGAGACGCAACCTCAGAGCCGATCACGTCGACCTCGGCCGACGCAATGTCGTCAAGTTCAATCACCTGTGCACCGCCAAGCGTCGCCTCCTTGCCATCGTGCACTCCTATCGTTGCGCCAGGTTTCAACGAGCCTATCACTGAGATGTTCGAACCAAGCGATAGCATACCAACCACCACTGCAGCCGCAAAAGCCATACGACAAGCTGATTCTGGCGCCGGCAATGGCGAAACTGTGACTACAGGGTCTATTTCCTGCTATTGCGGTACAGATCCAACACTCACGAATGTCTGGCCTGTCAGCACGTGCAGCACTCTCTTGTGTCCGAACCAGGCTGCTTCATGGCAAGCAACGGGTAGTCCTGTTCGTTTGACGGTCGATTCGAATGCCAATATCATTCCAACTGCTTCGACTACGGCGATTTCAACGACTCCTACGACCGGAGCCCCCGCTGGAAAGAGAGTAGCGGGTCGCATGAGCGATGCAGGACCCTTCCTTGGAGTGGGGTCGTGGCTGGGAAAACTTTTGAAGTGGTAGCCTCATCGTGAGTAGCGGCGATGGAAATGCTTGGGTGCGATTAGCCCACATGGGTGACAGAGACTTGAGTATTCTTTCCCAATACGATCCCTGACAACACCTATCTCCAATGTGCTTTCAAATTGCTTCGACATTCAGCATGCTTCCATATCTACTCGGGGAGCTTCGAATTCATACTGAGAAATGCCTTGGCTTCTTCCTCGCTGAAATCACTCTGGGCGCTCTCCTTCTTGTCGATCGGTCTGAGCTTATTTACCCTGATTCGATACCACATCTCCTTCCTGTCTCCACCAAGTTCACCACCAAGAATCTTCTTCTTGATTTCTTTGAGCACATCATTGAATGCCGCCGGCTCTTCAAACTCAATGATCTCTTCCCTCATGACACGTATACCTTCGACCACTCTTCCGGTGTTCGACTCTCCAATCGAATGTTTCGCCCAATCCAGAATGATGAACTTGAGCTGCTTGCAAGCCTCGTAGATTTCTGGAATGTCGTCTGCAGTCTGCAGCATCTGTTTGAACTCTGGGATCGCATTCTTGGGGTCGATCTTCTTGGCTTTGCGCTTGGGATCTTGCGCAAGTAGAGCAGCAACGTCCAGGTCTGAAAGTGGTTTGGGTGCATCCTTCCTTCCCCATCGCTTGCCTCTTGCTCTGGGCGGCACTTTCTTGACGTTGCCTGCTGCGATGACCTTGTCTAGGGCTGCTTTCGACTGCTCAACCAGATGTTCTGGAGGCTGCGAGTACTTTGTGATGATGTGATAAGGCTCGGGAGGTTCGTCATCAGGATGGACTGCTCGATGTTTGATGGCTTGAGTGAGCTTATGTATGACTGGGTTGTAGGTGTCATCCATTGCAGCATACTCTGATGGCTCATCTGTGTCTTCAGTGTTGGCTTTCGACAAGTCCATATTGTCCACATAGTCGCTCATCGCATCAAGCAGATCCTCCTCGGGCAGATTTCGATGTACTTTGAGCTGTTTACCACTGACCGTGAGAACCCTGTCAAGAGGCGGGAACTTGTAATTGCGCACATCTTCGTTGAATGGAAGCTCAGTGTCGTAGAGGCACTCAAAGTCAGACTCAATATTTGGCGAGAGTACGATCAGCTTGGGCTGACTGTTGGCTTTTGGTACCATACGTGCGATCGCGAAAGACTCCAGCTCGTACAATGCATGTATCAGTGACGACAACGCCATTGACGCCTTCTCGTCTGTCCTCTTTGCTACTATCATCTGTGACCGAGACATGTCCAGATAGCGATGGTACTGATTCCGATCGACAAAACCAAGTATCTCCAGTCCAGGTTTTGTTTCGAATGTTGTGACATTCTGATCGCTCTCTGAGATGTGCACTGCTGTTCTGCCGTATTCGTAGCCTTTAGAAAGCTCGTCAGGTTCGACGTCTTTCTTACCACCTGGTGCATTCTCGTCGTCAACTTGGTAAGACCGTGCTGTTCGTACGGCTGCCAAGCCGTCACCGCCTTCTGGGGCTTGTACGCTGCCATTCGACAGGGTGGCAGAGCTCTGAGTTGGGTGCTGGACACCTTCGCGAACCGCAAATTTGCTGGCGGAAGGTGCTGAAGCCCTCATGACTTTGATGTATCTCTCAACTTCGATGGTGAGAGCATCATCGTACTGGTCTGGGTTACCGAGAGTCAGAATTGTCCTGGTAGGTGTGCCCTTTGTGATTTTCAGTCGAGGAATCTGAAGCTCATCAACGGCCTGTGCTAAAGTTCCGAAAGCACCGCCGCAGTCATCGCAGAATTGTTTCAGAATTGCCTCATTGCTAGCTTTGAGAGAGTTCTTGTCTTCCTCCTTAAAACCGTACTCTGCATCGTCGAAGTCGACTCCCAGAATCACAAGCTCCATGTTGTCTTCTTGGATTTTCTTGGTGAAGTGAGACAAGTCGTCAGTGTCCATAGGTGACAAAGCATCAGTGATCAGCACAATTTTGCGTTTGTACTGCAACTTTTTGCAGGTCTCTACGATCATCTGAATTGCCAATGCGAGAGCAGAAACTGCATCCCCGGAGTCTGTCTTGCTAACGGTAAGCTGTTCTCGCAGTCGTCTAATGTCGCTCATAGTGACTTGATTGATGGGCTTGAATACGCTTATATTATTATAGCTGTCGTCATCGTTGGCCAACTCGTTGTCTGTATCGTCTGTTCTGAGACCAATGACTCCGGCCATTGCCAGCTTCCTGCCGGTCTGCACCGTCGTTGTGATGTTGTCCCAAAAGTATTCAAGCGCCCATTCGAGGTTGGTTTGTGTGCGGCCATGAGCCTTCGCGCCCATCGACCGGCCTACATCAATGATGTAGACCGTGGCCTCTTTGTTAGCCATCGCGAAGGTCGTGAGCAGACTGGCTCCTCAATTGATCGCTACATGACCGTGAAGAGGTGGCGTGTACAAGCAGCGACATGTTCTTGGAGCTGGAGCGCGTTAGGCAGCGAACACGACTCTGACGCGAAGCACGTGACTTTTGAGAGCCCACTTCGACAAGGCCTCCAAGCTTCTAGGTTGCTCGTTCACGCTGTATCTATTCTTCGTTGCTCCCTGTCTCACGCCATTGAGATGATATACACATGTCAAACATGGTAAAAGGACACGAAGGAGATGCTGCCCATGTATCAAATGCAGGTGGCACTCGCAAGACTTCAGGTCGAGACGAAGCTCCACGCGGATGGTCCAGTGGATGATTCATCAAGTTGTTGAACCGCGGCCCAGGGATCTCATCACGACGCTTCTCTCGCATACATGTAGTAGCGTAGCTTTCACAAATCAGGAACCTCACGTACTGTAAACACGACAACATGCCTGGAACTCAGTCTTTGTTCGACCCGAAGAATTACCATGTGAGTAGACCGAAGAGTGCCCTCTGGCTGCACATGCATGCAGCCCAGCTCGCACGTCTCGATCAACTAGCTCAGAGACAGTTTCTGAATATCAAGTCTCTCGCGTTGCGTGAGGAACCTGCTAATGCTTCTTTCGTTCAATTCAGATCCTCACATATGGCACATTACTAGGTTCCAACCTGTTCCAAACGTTCCTAGCTGGTCCGCTGGCCTTTAAAGCGTTGCCACGACCGTCTTTCAGCACGCTACAACAAGCCATCTTCCCACCATACTTTACATTCCAGACTGCTTTGCCACTGGTGCTTGCCTTGACATGGCCCGGTGAAAAGCTGGCACAAGCTGGAGGCGCAGTTGCCCGCAGGCATGCTGGCCCTTATGGACTGCTTGAAGAGGAGAATAGATGGATTGCTTTGCTGCCAATTGTGATAATGTTCGGCACAAGTCTGTTGAATTTAGTGGCGCTCGGTCCAGCTACAACAAAGGTCATGAAGGAGAGGAAACACCAGGGTAGGTCGCCTGTGGGGACATCAAACAGATTGCGAAGGCAACAATACTGATCCGGTGAGCAGAGACGCGGGATGGGAAGAGATACTACGAGCCTGGTCCCAAATCAGAGGCGATGAAAAAGCTGAATAAATCCTTCGCATGGCTTCATGGCGCATCGTCGCTATCCAATGTCGTCGGTCTTGGTGCTATGCTCGTTTACGGTTTTACACTGGCCGAGAAGATCTGAGCTGTGATACTGAAGTCGCAGAAGAATTGCTCGTATCATTCCTTGAAGGTTGCAGCTGCGCTTACGGACTTGGTCGCGGTGTTGCAAAGGACTCTGATGGTTACGTTCTCGACCGAGTTTTACCATCAGCCCTACACAATAACGTGGAGTCTTTACTGGGTCCAAGACAAGACTCAAGATCGTCTGACGTCGGAGCATCATGCAAATTGAGGCAGTGGGTGGCTTTGCAGGATGGTAGCCAAGCGTTGCTCGTAAACAGCCCTCGGAGCTGAAGCGTTTGTGCTACCAGAAGAGTCCCATATAGAGAGACAAATTGTCGATGACAGCCATGAGCAGCGGCAGCAGCAGGACCATTTAATTACTTTGAGCACTTCAACTTTCATACCAGCGCAAATATGTCGAGCTTCACGTCCACCACGATGATGGCCGCTTTGATGGCCGCGCTTGCAGCAGCGCAAGATGCAACCAGCCAGCCGGTCCCAGGCTGCACCAAAACCCACACGCCAACTTCTTTCTCCGGCTGCGATACAATTGCAGGCGTGACCTCGACCTCATATACAGACTGCGGCGGCTGTGCTTTGGTCACAGAGACCTCACCTCGTTGCAAGCGCTATCCAGCCACCGACTATGACCTTACGACCACAGAGACAGCGTGTGCGCCGAGCATCACTCAGAGCTTCGAAACCAAAGTCAAACGCCAGGACGAGGACGGAACGATCAGCGTGCCAGCGACCTGCTTTACATATGTGACGACCACCACGAATAGCTTTGGCGGAGACTGCAATCCGTTGCCTACAACGACCACGAGTGTCGACTGTGGCGGATGTGGACTGGTCACTATCACAGAGACGAAGGAGTTCGGCGATGGCGCATGTCCTACCGAGACTGCAAAGACGAGCATGGTCTGCGCCCCAAGTTCTGCAAAGCTTTAGTGGATGCATTGGTAATCTCAAATCGATTCATGTCTGTCACTCTTTTGGAAGATTGTGGTTGGAACAGAAATTGTCAATATAAAGCCTGGGGTAGCTTCGCATTTAAGGTCATTCTGAAAAAATAGAACAGTTGTTATGCCTCCCTTACTGATCAAAAGCCTTGTTGCCCTCAGAGTGCTCTGCAGCCAAACCATCCTTGTACTTGGAAACGACACTGTTCTCAAGTGTTTCATCGAAGACATCGACTTCTGTAGTCGCGGACTTCCTGGCGCTGACTTTTCTTTCGAACAACAGATCCAGCTCGGCGAAAGTCCTGCCTCTCGGCTCAGGCACTCGGAAAAATGTATAGATGCAGCATAGGAAGGCGATACCGGCCCAGAAGAATCCTGCATAGTTGCCCCAGTCCCAAGCGCTAGGGTTGATCATGTATGGAGTCAGGACCGAGCAGATGATTCCGACGATGATGTACAGGTTGCGACCGAGGACCACGGTCTTGATCTGCAGGCGACGAGTCGAAATCTCAGCGACTAGAGAGTAGCAGACAGTTCCGACTGTGAGTTGGTAGACCAGAGCCCAGAGAATCATGATGCTACCGGTCGCGAGTCCGCCAGTTTCTCGGTCCGGGACAAGGCCAAGGAAACCCATGATTAGAAGCATTGTCGTGAGTCCGCAAAGTCCATAGAGGTACAGAGTACGGCGCCCGATACCAATCGACATCAGTCCCCAAGCACCGAAGACACCGACCATGTTGATGGCGTACTGACCCATAGCAAAGTTGTATGAATTGTCCTGGCTGACACCGGCCTGTTCGAGGAAGTATGTGGAATAGTTCGAGAAGGAGTTGCCAGCAAGGTTCTGCATCGCCCAACACATGCAAACGATCTCAGTGCGGCGAAGATCGGTTCCTCGGAAGCAGTCCAAGTAAGAAGCACCAGTGGTGATCTTTTCCTCAAGAGCAGTCGTGTGCGCCATCATGGCAATGGTTTCGTCTGCGTTGAAGTCGGTCTCACGGTTCTTGGATGTGAGGCGAAGCAGTGCCTTCTTAGCGTCTTCGAGACGGCCCCGACGAACCAGCCACCAAGGCGATTCTGGAGCAAGCGCAATGCCGATAAGAAGAGGCACTGGCCACATCCATTGAAGAGCGTACGGAATTCGGTACGCCCACTCATCAGTACGGTGCAGCATCGATCTGATGACACCAATCGCGATCAACTGTCCAAGACCCCAGCACTGGAAATGATACATCAGCGTCTGTCTCAAAGGAGGGAAAGTCGGTCATCGATATACTCACCATGTTGACGTATGTGGTTAAGTAGCCGCGAAGAGCGACTGGGCAGACTTCGGAAGCGTATGTGATGGTAAGAGTTTGGAAGACACCCCACGGAATACCGCAAAGAATTTCGCCAACGAGGAGGACTTCGACGCTCGGGGCTGTGAAGAAGATGGTAATAAAGGCAATGATAAGGACCAAGCATCCCATGACCGTCTTTCGATATCCGAAACGCTCGCTGACCCAACCGTTGATGAGCAGACCGATGAACTCTCCACAATTGGCACCGTTGCTCAAACCTGCCTGCCAGGGCGCAGGAACCTGATGCCAACATCAGCAGTGATCGATGCTATATCAGCGATTGTTTGCTCACCTGGTATGTACCGTCCGCGGTAAGCACGCCATATTTCTCGTTGAATGTGTCGAATGCGTAGAAGTTGTTGACCAGAGCGATTTGATAACCTTCCATTGCAATGCAAGTCGAGATAAGAACACTCCATCCGATGGCCTTGGGGTACAGTCTGATGCCTTGAAGCAATGTCATGTTTTGCTCAGCATCAGATGCTTTCTTAGCATCAATGGTCATTTGCTTCATGGTGTCGGTCATCTTCAGCTCGTCCGCGGCAGGGAAGTGAAGAGGACCACCCTGTGCCTCAACACTGTCTTTCTTCTCATTGTGCGTAGAGTCGCGCCTTTGATCCGCCATAATGGCTCACAAGCTTGCGTTGCTTGTCCGAGGTGGTTGCAAGCTGTTGTGGTGAGGAGGCAAATCCTTGAAAGAAGCAGGACGAGAGAAACACACTGCCGATCTTTCTTGTATTAATACAACATGTGCGCACTAGGCCAGAGGTGCACCCGGTCGCGTGCTCGGAATCTTCAGCACCATGCAGTCGCCGAGTACAACCCGCTCGACACCAAACACATCGCAGCCATCCGACAAGGGCAGCAAATGCAGAGTTTGCCATTGGCTCAATAGGAACAATGATGTTCCTAGACACAGCACTAGACTCCTTGTGAGCTCCGCACGATGCCCACGGGGTACTGCACGGAAAAAGATAGCGCCGCTGGTCTGCAAGACGGCCAGCCCAGACTCTTGGCTGGGACTTTTGATTGGAGACTCGAGGCCGGCAGTTGGCGCTATACCTTCGCTTGACCACTTCAAGGCAGCCGAACGACTGTCAGCTGATACTCATCGGCGTTCGAATGGATTCCATGGCTGAACTTTTCGCCGATATCTCTCCTTGCCGGCCATCTGGGTGGCATAGATGGCGAGGATGCTGATGCTGATGAGGCGAGGATGGGAAGAGCCTGGTGTCATGGAAAGGTACCAGGGTCGACTCGTGTGACCCACGTGAAGACCCAGGATGAACCCCACTTGCGTGCATCTGCCTCTTGACCACATATCACCAGGTAATGCAGTCAACCTGCCATAGAGCTAGCATATCGGCTGTCACATGCTGTCAAGACAGTAGAGCAAGGTATTGCAATGGCTTTCCGGTCAGCTTTGCAGGCGTAGAGATCAATGTTGTGGCGATGACTATCAGCGAGCCAAGGTAAATTCATTTTACCAGGACCCGCACGCCTTTCGAGCCTTTCCTTGGTAGATGTGCTATGTAATCATGTGCAATGTCAACGTCCATTCGTGACGTTGCATACAACTCAAAGTCGAATCGTCTGAAGACAGCAGCCAGGGTCATGTACAATTCAGCATTTGCTAAATTTTGTCCAATGCAGCTTCGAGTGCCTCTGCCGAAAGGCATCACAAATCGCCTGCGCTTCTGACCCTCCAGGCCCAGAAAGCGAGAAGGATCAAAGACATAGGGTGATGGAAACACTTCTTCATCAAAGTGGATCGAGAATATACTCATGCTTGTAGGTGTTCCGAGCGGGATCGACCACTCCCTGTACTGCATCGGTAACTTTGGTGAAACGCGAGGAAGACGATGCATACAGCCGATAGTGATGCGGTGGCCTTCTAAAATGACAGCGGACAGGTACTCCAGAGCTTCGAGCTGCGCGAGGGGAGCCATCTGATTTGGATCTGGCATCGCCGAGACCAACTCGCGTTCCAGAGTCGAGACGATTTCCGGGTCATTCAGGATGTGGAAGGAGGTACAGTAGAGATGATATGTGGTTGTCATCTGAGCAGCACCCACCAACCCTTGAGACAACTCCGTCAGATGTATGAGACTTCGCTCAGCCGGGGGCAATTCAGGTCTTTGGAGGTACTCGTGAAAGATTGTGGCGTTTTCTTTGGGAGCGGCGAAGTCGTCGTTCCTCTCCATCACTTGTTGGATCCTGATGGCTAGAGCCTTCACGAGTATGTTAGAATGTTCCAACCTTTCAAGCCTTGTTACATACATCCCGAAACCCAAGAACGATGGCCATATCCGGCATGAGTCTGCTGACAATGCCGCGAGGCAACATGTTCACGACACTTTTGATCCATGGAAAGAAGAGAAGAATGTAGGCTCCTTTGGCATTTCTGGTGAAGGCGTCCAGCCAGTAGGGGCAGAAATCTGCATCATCGAGAGCTCCCTCGGCCACTCCAAAGCAATAATCACTGATTACGTCAAGAGTAAGAGCACCAAATGTAATGCAGAGACAGGACTCGTCCGGTATTGCGGAACTCGACTATACGAGTGCATAACTTCTCGACATGAGCAGAGATCCGCGGGCACAGCAACGCAACTGATCGTTTGGAGAAGAAGCCGTTCAAGGGGGCTCGGAGAGCTCGATGACGTGCATGCTCGACTGCCGCGATCATAGTTGTAGGTATACCAAAGGCATCGGCGGTAAATTCCCATTTGTCCCGAGGATTGGAAGAACTTGTATAAAGCTCATCATAGAAGTACTTGTCGTTGATGTGAATCTCGGCCGGAGAGATTCGAATTATCGGTCCATGCTGCCGATGCATAGCCTCTATGACCCACTGATAACGGCCACCTTTAATCACATGGTAGTAAAACTCGTAGAGCTGCGTCGCGGCTGCAAGCTTTGAACCAGGAAACTCTGCAAGTGGATGCCAGAAAAGTCTGTAGCCGACAGTCAACCCCAGGAAGGTTAGCAAAGCAATCAATGTTGCCAGAAAGGCTGAGACGAATGAGTTTTTGAAGTGTGTCATGGAGTCTGCAGCCAGAATGTTCATCGTGCGGGTCTTCTAAGGGCATCAATGTGTTTGAACTGCTGGCGAGCATATCAACAACTTCTCCACACCTAGAGTTTAGGGCTTCAAGCATCGACATAATGCAGCTCATGTCAATCGAGAAGCTCAAGCCCTTGTAGCCAAGAGCTACGCATGTCGTAGCTCCCAGAACTTCTCTTTCATAGGTCATGGTCGCAGTCCATGCTGGCAGATTGCTGGGCTTTGTGGGGGCCAGGGAATGGCAGAGATATGACTCGCTTATGTGAGCACGCCCACGACTGAGTTATTCGTAGTGCTCGCTTTCGATCAAGTCTGTGTGAGGCCGAGAAGGTAATGATGCTGTGTTCGTAAGATGGTCGCGCAAGTGCTGCAGTTGTGATTTAGAACTGGAGGAGAATGCTGGCTCGGCACACTTTCCGCTTTTGTAGGGAGGCCTAGATATACCAAGTAGATAATGCTACTTTCTACCTACATACCGCATTTCTACTATTCTATATCTTCTATACTCGCTAATACTCGCTATCTACTCGCTATCTATCGTAAGATGGGTCTACGTATTAATCTATTACCCTAGAAGCTTTAAATTACTATTTAAGTCTATAGTAGTATTTTAATAGGAGAGATTATTAAGTACTTAGAATAAGAAACCGGCCGTTCTATATTAACTAAAATACTTCAACGAAGCCTTAAAGATTAGGAGGTCTATTATAAGCGCTATATAGACTATCGCTTAGTTAATAATATTAAGGTCTTAAAGATTAGCGTTACTTATACCTTTTACGTTTTACGATTAACCGATATAGATACGATTATAATACTATAGGTAGATAGATTCGATATTAAGTAG
>JAASFE010005790.1:366533-439507 GCA_013365205.1 Pseudocercospora cruenta
TTAAATAACTATTTAAAGTATTACGGGCGGCATTTACTATATTATTAATCGTATAGGCTATATCTATCTTTAGAGTAATAAATAAGAATAAGCGAGGTTACGAACTAAATATATATATTTATCTCTAGAAACTATAGAAGTAATAGAAGTAGAAATACCGATTAAGTACTCCTAACGCGAGTTATAGTACGAGGCATACTCTAGCGGATAGAAATATAGCTTAGAGTATAGAGAAAGAGATTAAGTAAGAGAAAGTATTATAGAAGGAGAAGGTAATTAATATAGATAAACTACTAGAGTTTATTAATTTAAGCGGCGAGTCGGTAGTAAGTTTAAAGTAAGCTTAAAAGTAGGATACTATTAAGCTAGATAAGGAGTCTAAATTTATAGATATTAATAGCGAATTAGCCGCGAGTCTAAAGAATTAGGAATCTAAATAGCTAAAGCTAAAGGAGGATAGTATAAGAATATAGTCGAAGAAGGCTTAAAGGAGCAATTAAAGGAACGAATAGGTATCGACTCGTAGCGACTCGCGCTATACTCGTAATATAATTTTATTTATCTAAATACCCTTAGCTAGCGGAGCTCTATCGCTATCTAGCTATAATCCTTTCTATAGCGTATATATATCCTTAGACTTAATAATAGCCTTATTCTTAAGCTACGTAAACTACTATTAATAATATAATTTAAGTAAAACTATCTTACTATCGATAGTAGTTAACTTAGCCTCTAGTAATCTAATCCGCTCTTCGAGAGATATATTTTTAGTCTCTATAGATTCGGTTCGCGCCTATATCGCTATTAACTCGCTAATATCCTTATCTATTTCTTCGTCTTCTTCTATAGTATTAGTAGTATAACCTAATTTGCCTTTATACTTATAATAAGTATAGACTAGTTTACCCTTAGTATTCTTAATATAGTACTTATACGAATCGCTAAGCCTTATATAGTAGTAGTATAATAATAGGCTATCCTTACCCTTAAATATCTCTATAATTATACTAGTAACCTTATACTTATAGAGCCTATTTAATACTATCTTCTTCGTCTTCTTATCCTTAGTTTTAACTAATAGATCTTACTATATCTTCTCGCTATAGTACTAGAAGTCTTAAGTATTCGTAGTTTATAAGCGGCGGAGAGTTCTAAAACTATAGAAATTAGCTATAAGTCTATAGCGATATACTATAAATAAGCTTACGAATATAGTAAAACTATTTCGCTAGTCTCCTTAGTACTAGTCGCCTTAGTAGCGCCTAAAGCTACTATAAGAATATCTACGCGCTAGATGCCGTTATAATTATTTAAAGTTATAGTAAAGTATATTAATATTTAAGTAGCTCTTAAAGTATAATATAGTTAGTAGAAAGTATAGCGAGTCTAAGGTCGAGGATATAGCGAGTTTAAGTAAGCTTCGCGGCTATTATTAAGGTTAATATTATCGTACGAAGTAAAGGGTTACAATAGGAAAGAGCGACTTAGAAGTACTATTGTCTACTTGGTAGATCTGGGGCTCCGTCCTTTTGCCGATTTGTTTACACTTCTAAACATACGCGACTTCCCGCACGGTCAGACTCGAAGTGCAATTGCCATTGCCCAAGCATGAACAGCATACTCGCGACCGCAGCTTGAGAGACCGAACTCTGTAGGCAGTTTTAGACTGTAGACTCAGCTGGCAGCATACCGGCGACATCTACGAGGCAAAGCGGGCGCGAAATGTCGCGTTTCCGATCGAGCAGACCCAGCTCTCCATACGGCGACGGCGACGACAACATCTTCACCACTGCAACCCAGACCAGCTTTCAGAACGCGAACGACATTATACACTCCACTCCGCAGCAACAACATACAGACAACGCGCACGCATTCCCGCTTCACTACAACCAGCACCCCGACACATACGACCAAGACACGCAGGGCAGTGCAGACATGTCGATCGAGCTGGGACGTGGGGTGAAGAGGAGTGCACAGCAACAGGACCAAGATCTCTCTTCCAATGCAATCTTCAGCTTCGGTAACGACAACAGCCAGTACGACTTTCTAGACACCCCTCCATCTCGCCCGCGCAACGCCCAGCGCAAGTCGGATGGCACCCTTCGAAAGGAGGCCTCAATCCGCCGTGCTACCGAGTCTGCTCGCGCCAATGATACCATGAAGCGATCGAGTGCTGGTGGAAGACGAGCTGTGTCCGAGTCTCAAGTCCGGAAAGGCGCTGGTGTAGAACCAGCACAAGAGAATGCAACGGCAACAGTGGTGGGATCGCGCTTTGCACAGCGCGTGTCCTCGTCTTACAACGTTCCCACTCGCTACACTGCAACGGCAGGACTAGCTTCTGCGCACACTACTCCAAGAAGACAGACTGCTGGTAATGCTACTGTCCAGTCAACCACCAATTCTATCAACCAATCTTTTATGCTCCCAGATGTCGCGAATATCACGGAACTAATATCTGGAACGAGAGCGAATGGCACTCCTTTGGTGAGGCAGACTGCTACCACACGCTCTCGCTTTGTATCGACATCATACAGGGGAGATTCGCAGACACAGACTCATCTGCCCGTGAGCGCAGTGGGCTTGCCGGAAGATGAAAAGGCCATCTTCGCTTCTCTTCAGATGCTGCATGATAGAGTCAATCAGCTTGAGCAGGAGAGGAACGAGGCACACAAGCACATTGAGGAGTATGAGCGGGAGGTCATCGAGCTTCGGAGCCAACTGCAGGTAGCCGACGGCCGACCAGACAGTGGACTTGGGTCTGAAGAAGACACCCGAGAAGTGAGTGTCTTCGCTGCCCAGAAGGCTAAACTTCAAGCCAAGGTCAAGGCTGCCGAAGACAGAATGGAGCGATCTGAGCGCAAGGCAAGCGTTTCTAACATAACCGTAACTCGCGTCACCAAGGAGAGGGATATCTTGCTCAGTCAGCTTGCAACAGCTTACTTCAAGAATGAGGTACTTGAGGAGGAGAACGAGACCTTTCGCGAGAGTCTCAGTGAGCTGCGAAGTTCAAATGAAGACTTGAGAGCTCGCGTGCACGAATTGGAGGATGAGATGGCCCTGATGCACACGGAACTTCCCTCGAAGGACGCACCAGACAAGCACAAGAATGGAGCAGCCAAACGTCGAACTTCATCGACACGATTGAACGGCAGATCCAATGACATTTCAGAGGGCATGAATCTGGGCGACGAAGCGTTGGGTGGAAAGCAAGCACAGCGCCTCCTAGAGCTCGACAGAACTGGGAGCAAAAACGATCAAGCTGGAGAGACTATCATGCGAGAGCTCGCCTCGCGTACGGAACGAGAGGTACAAAAGCATAGAAATGCCCGCACGGCCGAACGAATACAAACCAAAGCCCAGGGTCCATCAACTACGCGCTCACGGTCTAGATCTCAGCGAAGAACGAGCTTGATTGAAACCGATGAGCTGCATCGACAAGCTTCAGCTCCTGTCGGGAGAGAGCGAACCAAGTCGTTCTCAGTGGGGGATTACACGCAAAGGTCTTCTCGTGCAACCAAGTTGACTGAGCAATTCGAGCATGATCTCACAGTCCTGAGTGACCTTGATCCCCTCGATGTTGCGCGCTTACGGAGAAAGCTTGAGGAAGAATTGCACGCAAAGCATTGTGGACATAGCGAACAAGTCCGTGCCGAAGAGGAGACTGCTTTTACCGGATACTCAACATCCCATCGATCGCTTTCTCGAAAACCTTCCCTCAAAGACACCACAACTGGCTCAGGTCGGCTTGATCTTGGGGACGATTCCATTGACGATATTCTGAAAGTGACAAAGTCAGTGCGTGTCCAGTCGCCTCACACATCGGACGAGATCTCGCATTCGGACGATCACACTGCGGACCTTGGGCACATTTCGTCTCTGAGCAATATCAGCCGCCGCAGGAGACGCACTGCTAGTGCAGATGGGATGACGTCTGCCTTCATCATTCCCGACCTCGAGTTCCACACCAGCAGCTCGCTTCCCACCAATCTTGGCAGCAAATGTGTTCAACATCGAGCTAGCCAGTGTACCGCATGTGAGCACGAGGATACCCAGGTCGACATTCCACTGCCTGTGCCAGTCACCGAGCGCGAGGATTTGGACGATACTACCAATGCTACCGTCAGACCATCGCAGCCTCCTGCTGAAGCACTTGCAAAGGTCATCAAGAACCTTGAGGACGAAATCAAGCACCTCAAGCTCAAGCGCGATGCAAAGAATCGCATCTACAATCAGCATGAGCCAGCACTGGCGAGACGGAAGCGTGTCGCTGTCAAAGACTCGATCGATGCCTTGACTGCAGAAATCGAGAGAAAGAGCGACCAGGTGTACGCACTGTACGATGTCCTCGAGGGACAGAAGGAATCTATGGCAGGCAAAGATCACCCAGAATTGGACAATGTCGATGTTGAAGAAACTCTTCAAAGCCTTGGCATTGATCCCGCAGAACTTTCTGGCAGAGTAGGAAGATTTGCTCCAAAAGGGTTGGATGGCCTTGACGACCTGAGTGATGCCAGCGAGTTGCCCTTCGAGGGGTGTAGCGAGATTGAAAGCGATGTTGGGGAAGACAAGGCGGCGAAAGTCTAAGTGCTGGGTATTGAATTGTTAGCGTTTCTGTACTGCATCGTTATAGCGAAGATTTTTGGGATGGTATCTCTCATCGGAAATGGTCAATGACGACGGATTAGATAACGCGAGGTCGAGATGCCCTTGATTACTTTGACTCCTGGCATCTAGCCAGTCGAGTTGGTAGTCTAGCAACGGCTATGCTCCTTCAAAAACGGAATTCTGTACGCCTTCATCATGTCGGTCATGCTTCAAGTTTCACATTCAGATTTCTCACCCAACGCCATGCTTCATCGCTAATTTGTGAAAGAACAGGTCACCCAGAAGACCTTCTCGAACATTATGCAGCCGTCTTTGATGGCGTTTTCGTCGTTGATCGCCTCTTGATGTTGAAGAGGTTCTTCAGCTTCCTCATTCTAGACTCACGCTCCTTGTCTTGCCGAATAATCTCTTCCCTAGAGAGATTACGCGCAGACTCGGGCGCCTCATCTTGAGGGACCTCTGCAGGCTCGTGCTCTTGAGATCTCCGTCGATGATCTCGTGCGCAAGTCGAGACCACTTTATGCAAAATCTGAATAGCATGCAGCCCACTCAAACTGCCGCTGGCTTTTTGAGTAGCCGGATTGCGCCACGGGCAGTGATCTCGATGCAATTCCACTAGATCAACGATGGCAGAGTTCTCGCTGCTTGCGTCGTCATCGTTACTGCTTCGCCTCGAACTCCGATAGTCAGGTTGGTACATCCATAGGCCAATACGCTGAAAGCAGGCGTCGCATTCTAGGAGGTCATTGCCAGATTCGTTGGAGCCTCGCCAGCCATGCATAGCGATGGTGAAAGCTCTTTCTGCTTCTGAGTCTGCCGCGTTGTCTTCAAGTATAATCGTCGGGAGATCCTTGAGCACGTTTGCAGAAGAATCGTCAAGAGACCTGATTTTGACTTTATCAATGGAACCGCCAATTTCCTGCAGTGAGCGATAACGCTTTCGCAAATCTGGCTGCCAAACAGACGGCCGGACCACAGGCAGACGATAAATGTCATCTTTGCATCCAGCCTTGTGCCACAGACATGAAGTCGAGTGTCCTTCCACGATTTCCTCTCTGTATCGGTCTGCCAATGCTTCCTCCAAAGCTTCCACTTCAGCCTCGTCGTCCGTCTCGTCCTCTGCTTCCAACGAGCTCTTCACCTTTTGATCGATCTCCATGCTGACCACGAGCCTACGTTCACAGCCGCCCTTGCACGCCACAGTGTTGACATCCACACAAACCCAGCCGCGTTTCGCCCACTCCACCTCGCCAATCGGATCCGGTTTTGGATGCCATTGACTCACGCTACTGAACGTCTTCAATCGTGCGAGGAATGTCTCCTGCGACCAAGGCGAGAAGTGAGGTGGAGGCTTTGATGCATCGCGGTTGCTTCGGTCGGCAATCTTTCGTGGTAGTGATATTACAGATGCGGTCGTGCTATCTAGCGATGTTGCAGAAGCACTGTGCCGCAGTCGCTTTCTGGCACGTTCTCGAGCTTCGTCAAAAGCTGCGGCGGCATTGGAGGTGCGTTTCTTGCTTGATGTCGATCCGTTGTCGGCGGGTAGAGCTGTGGTCGTAGTCAAGGCGTCGAGTGCTTTGTAGAACTTGCGTTTCGTGGTCGCGATCGCTTCAGGCATTTTTGCAAGTCGTCCTGCGGTGCATGTCGCTATTTAGGATCTAATTATGGGCGAGAGGTGGATGTAGTCGCATCGGAAACAAAGAAGCTCCAAGCTCAAGATGCTGGTTGACGGAGTGAATGGCAACGCGAATCCCACGCCAGAGCACGCGAAGCTGAGGTCATCACAGACAGGACTGCTTCCATCTCTCACCAGCCCTATACTTGCGTTTCGACTTCACTTGCTTTGCAACAGACATCGATGCCCTTGATTCTACTTGATGCTCTCGTGAATGGTGCGAGACTACATCCTGAACCGCTCCTGCCACGGATCCCCACGCCGCTGGCTGCCAGGCCTTTGCCTGATTTCGTAAACCACCATTAATTCTACCTGACAATTGTTGGCATGCAACAGACGTCAATCACGAGGCCTGATTTCTCAGAAGCTATTGTTTCGGGATTCTGTATTGCTGTCTAGACACATCGTTGACAAAAATTGCTACCGACTTGTAATCCCGGCATTTCTCTCGCCTCCTTGGCACATATCGAGCTGGACGACAACTTTGGTATTTGACATGCCATAGTTATAGGAACTCTTGCGCTCTCGCAAGCTGATACAATCACCATACGCCATGGCAGAGGATGCCGAATCGCAAGGCCGAGGCGATGGCGCCATACAACATATACGCTTAGCATGCCAGGCCTGCCAAAGGAAGAAGATTAAGTAGGTGAGATCGCGGTCCAATGACACGGGACTGGCGAAAGTCACTGACCAAACTGCGTAGATGTGATAGAACTTTCCCATGTGGTCAATGTCTTCGATCCAGCCTTGTATGCGAAGTGTCAACAAGAAAGCCACGAGTGCGTCATGCTGGGAAGCGTGCAGTAGATTCAGAACTGCGGAATCGCATAACCAAACTTGAGAGTCTGGTCGAAAGCCTCAGTGGCGAAGTGGGACTAGTCGACAAGGACGCTGTTGCTCAGCCTAGAACTCCCGATGTGGCTACAAGTGCTCCTGGTTCACCGGTCGTGGAAAATGGCAGTCCATTCTGGTCTACTTTGACGAACGAGGTCCAAGCTCTACGTGATGCACTTGAAGAGGATGAATCTGACGATGAGACGGCTTCGTTACCTGGAGCGCAGGCTGGCTTTGAACGGACGGAAGACTATACCCTTACCCACGACCTAATGATCTGTCCACCCGGTGCAATATACGTGATACCAGGAGCTTTACCAGAGCCGCCGTCTCTTATGGCCGGTGAACTGTACAAACTGTATTTCACCAACGTCGATCCCGTCTTCAAGCTGCTCCATAGACCTACCGTGGAAGCGTTCCTGTATCACAACATGCCGTATCTTCGACGACCCGCCGACTCTCCACCGAATCGGGCGCTCAAGACAGCAATGTGGTTCGCAGCTGTGACGACGCTTCGAGATGGAGAATGCATGGCTCGTTTCAGCGCGCCTCGTTCAGATCTTCTTCGATTGTATCGAAGACATTGTGATGTAGCCCTGACTTTGGCCGATGTCATGGTGGCAACGGACTTGGCCACGCTACAAGCTTTTGTAGTGTACGTCGCCGCTTCTCGCATTACAGATCCTAGCCGGCGTCCGTGGACAATGACCGGCTTAATCATGAGGCTTGCTCAAGGCATGAGCCTTCATCACGAGAATGCCAGCCACACACCTTTCGAGCAAGAGATGAGAAGACGACTATGGCACCAAATCCGAGTGCTTGACGCGTTTGCAGCATCTGACAGGGGGACTGAAGTCCTGATCCCGCCTACATCGTTCACAACGGCTCTGCCAAACAACGTTAACGATGCCGAATTTGACGAAAACTCATCCTATGTCCCTAATCGAGAGGAAGGCATGAGTGATATGACTTTCAACTTGATGGCTCATCTGGCAACCAGAGTGACGATGCAGCTTCTTGCGCCCGAACATACTCCCAAAGGCGAGACATGGCAACAACGACTAGAACTGGCTCGTAATTTGGGCAAGGAGCTGCGCGAAAAGTATTTACAATTTTGCGACCTCTCAAAGCCTTTTGACAGGTTCATTCACGCTGTCGGCACCTCGATGGCTGCTTCAAGCATGCTGAGAGCGGTTCGACCGCTGCAAAAGCACATATCTAGTAAGTAAACCCTCCAGCTTTTCTAGAGCCTCGGGTACAGACCTTCATTCCGCTGAAGGGAGTACATTATTTCTGGATGGCTCTGTGGGCGTGTCGTCTTTTCTGAACTTGCCAGCAAGCCCATCGGAACCATAGCTGACATTGCAACAGGTATACCACCAAGAGTTGATAGTCCTCTTGTGCTTGAGCTGGCTGTAGAGAGCTTACGGGCAAGTGAAGCTACACATGACGATCCGGAGGCTGGAAAATGGCGATGGATGGTCTGGGTGCAATGGCACGCTCTCGCGGTCGCTTTGGCAGGGCTCTGCTCTGTCCGCGATACTCCACTGGCCAAGACTGCATGGCTTCATGTCGAGAAAGCATATGATCGCCATTCCAAGCAAGTCGCTGATTCACGCAATGGCAAACTGTGGCGGCCGGTCGAAAAGCTTTATAGAAAGGCCAGCGCTTTCCGTAACGGCATCTCGGAATCAGCCATCAAGACGCACAGGAAAAGTGCAAGCCTGCCAAAAGCGCCGCCGCCGCCAGACGTGAACGTGTCGAATCTGTCTCTGGATAATGTCATCGTGCCCGACACGATCGCGTCACGGCAAGGCTATCTAGCCAATCTACAGCCTTTGCATATGCAGAGCCACAGCACGACGACCACCGAACCTTTGAGTGCCCAGTCGGATATGCAATGGCCCGCTATGCCATCACAAGGCGCCGACCTCCAATGGATGGACTGGGAGAACATTATGCAAGAAATCTCGACGGTGCCGGGGACCATGGATCTGAACGAGTTCGACATGCCACCGAACTTGGACTTGATGCAGAACACCAATGTGTTGCCTCAACCGCGTGAGTGGCCATTCTCGCAGCAACAGAATATGCTGTGAATTAGTAGTTGACTGGATCGCTCATGCTTGGTCGGGCTGTATTCGCGCTGTATTCGCGTTCTACAATGAAACATTCATCTTCAGTCTGCAGACGCCATGCTCTGTCATCGTCTTAATTTTTTTTTGATCTGACCTTACTGACATCCCCTCGCTTGAGCTGCTCTGCACGAGAAAGCACAGAGCTCAGCCATGGTAGCATCTTTTTAGTCCATGTATCTTGGCACTTTGCCTTCTCAGGCATATCTTTCGCAGGCACTAGCTATCAGAAATGCCTTCAAACTCAGCTGATCTTAGCGTTGCTGAAGTCCATCTCAGGGTGCTGCTCTTGGAATTTCTTGAGCATATCCATTTTCTTCTGCTCGTCGCTCGTAGGCTTTCCAGCTTCCTTCTGTCGCTGGTCGTACATCATCTTCTCCACCATCGACCGCGTCTCGCCATCCAGATCACTCAGCTTGGAGTTCTCGGGCGTAATCTTGGAAGTATCGATCTTGGGTGCGGAAGTAACGACATGTGCCCACCATTCCATTTTATTCTGCTTGTCAAGATGGATGGAGAGCTCTTTGCCTGCCTTGACTGATTCGAGCGTCCATGTGGAATCGTCCACGACAATCGCGTGTGGTAGCGTACCCTTGAGCGTAAGTTAGCATCTGTCTCCTACACAGCAGGACGAAGAGAGACCCATACATCGATTATGGGCTCTTGGCCTCTGATGCCAGCCTTCAGGCTGGTCTTTGTGATCTTCACGTCCAGATCTTTGCCTTTGATGTTGGCTGATATGATCGCCGTGAGGTCGAGGTCACCGATAGTCTGTGTCCATTTGTACGGAAGCTTGCTCTGCTCCTCTTGCTCCTTGGCCTTTGCCTCCTTATCCAGACGCTCTCGCTCCTCAGGCGTCGGCGAGGCCGGTCTCTCGTTTTCTGCCATCTTGAGTTGTGGAGTGTTTATGCGAACGAGCGCGGAACCAGTCCGCTGCTGAAATGACGATGCTTGGCTTGTCCCTAGCTCTTGAGCTCCTGCCCACATCCATCTCACAACCTAGCAACATTGACCTCATGCATCAGGGATCACGGCAGCTTCACTTGCGCCCGTGAGGAACGGCTCACGGACCGGCTTTGTCAAGGGTCTTCAATCCGAGTGCTCAGCGCCTGTCGGACCTCTAACACTACCTTTGACATTAGTCATCGGTCCCAGCATATGGAGCCAGCGAAAGTGATCGTGTGTGCTTTCCTAGAGACAGGTCCGCGAAGCCGGGTTGATCAGTTTCCAACGAAATGGTCGGCATGGACATGTCAACCGTGAGCCGCTAAGCTAGGCTGAGGGAAGCTTCACGAGACGCAGTCGAGTCGAGGTCTGGATGTCGTAGCTTCGGAGTCAACACAGCTTTCCTCCAGAGCAGCCGGACAGCAAAGCAGATTTGGTGCATTGGCTTCGGCCATATGGCGCGAGGAAGCCTCAGTCGATCCCTGGAGATAAGACGTACCTGACCCCACTTGCGCTTCGCTCCAGGTTGGAAGAGGGGCAAGAGTTACCTGAACGTGAATATAAATATTTCGCTGTCCATGTTGATGCTTCGCTGACACAGGGTAACCTCGGTCTGACTCTTGATCTACAGCAAAGGTATGTTGGAGCATTCCGTGGGCTTGTCTCCCATCAACTAATGTTGACGCAGTCCAAAGCGAACCCTACTTGTAGCAGCTAAACAGAGAACACAAACAAACGTTTTACAACATGGCAACCGTCACAGTCGTCTATCCCACCGGGGGCACTTTCAACATGGACTACTACAAGTCGACACACATGCCGCTTGTGCAGGAGAAATGGGGAAAGTACGGGTTGAAGTCATGGAAAGTCATCAAGTTCCCAGACGACTCCCCATACTCCGTGCAAGCTACCCTTGAATGGGACAACATCAAGCAATTCCAAGATGCGGCCAGCGGGCCAGAGGCGAAGGATGTTCTCGGAGATGTGCCAAACTTCTCGAACAAGGATCCGGTGATCATGGCTGGTGAGGTCGTCCTCACTTCTTAGAGGGATGGTCTATGGTACGGAAGTGGCAGCGAAATTGAAAGAAGACACCGTTGGTCGGAACAATCTTGTCAATGGCTTCAAATGGGCTGGTGTTCGAAGAAGGTATTGCTCTTAATTCGAGCTACTACATTCACAACCTAGAACCTTTCGAGACCTGCATACTTCCCGCCTGGTTTGACACAAAACTGTCGTCAACTTCATGCCACATCGACGTTGATGTTGCCATGTCGTTTTCCACCAGCTTGACAAGTTTCTCACTATGTGAATCAGCGGCAAGCAATCAATGCGAACGTTGACAAGTAGCAGACTCACACAATTGCAGTGTGTTGCGATGTCACACTGTGAGCATGGGCAGCTTTCTCGTCTTTGCATCGACCGAATAAAAGAACCTCCTTCGGTGCTTTGGGTCGTGTGAACAATGCATAGGTAAGAACATCTGGTTCTTCAGCTCTCACGAATCGAATGAAGTCGTAAAAGAGTCTGAGCACCTCGTCCCTGTCTTTGCAAACCAGTTTGGTCAAGAAGACCAAGCAGCCGCCGAACGGGGTGGCATGCTGTTCTCGTGCGAGAAAACCACTCGTTCGATACCAAGCTACCTAACACAAGTGTCAACAGCAGCTGCCATCTCACAGCCAGTTGCTTCTAGATGGACTTACAAGTTCTTCATCCTTCGCATACAAGTCCTCGGCTTTGACAGTCTGATGATATGCTTGGAAGTACTCCGGATCATTAACTTGTGCTTGCAAAGCAGATTTCCTGTCATAAACTTCGAGACCTGCTATGACCAGGTCATGATTGGCTTTGGGTGGCGTGAAATAACACCATGTCGAGCAATGTGCTTCGGGCTTTCGATAGTATTCTCGTGCACCTCTTCTCAATAGCTCGAGAACCTATTTCGTCGTCAGCAAGGCTCATTGTCGATACGAGCAAGAGTCAATTGCACTCGTTCGCTCTTCTGTGCACTCTTTGGATAGAGCTTGCAAAGAAGCGCAATCCCGTTGCTGGATGTATTCGGCATTGTCTCTGTCTGGTTCGTGATCATCATAGTATTTTCTCTACTACAGGAGTTCGTCTGAGCCCCGCATTCAAGCCGAGGAGACCTTTCCCTACCCGAAATGCTTTTGGTCAGTGGATGACTAGACATGAACCTGCTCTGCCAGGGCTGATGGCTTGAGAACGTGTACAGTCGAATCGCGCGTAATCTGAATAGATTGATTGTTCTCACATCCACATTCTGCAACATGAGTTGATCGGAAAGAAACTGCCGCTGAAACCGCTGGAAAGCCGTCCAGTTTCTCCAGCACATCATCTGCCTTGACGGGCTAAAGATACATTCAGGATAAGGGTATTGAAGATGCAATTTGGTCCAGTAACCCCTTGAGCAAATTCAAAACAGTGAGATCAAGCACCTCCATGCATTCACCCAAACGCCGATTCACCACTCTCTGTGTTATTCGCAACGTTGTCGACGGCGCCAAACGCCGCAGCATTACGCTTTTCGCTCAAAATCCACCGCTGTGAGGCGTAAGAAGCGTCGTAACATCGATCCCAGCGCCGACTCGCATGCCGGCCTGTTCTTTTTGGAGAGGAAATGTTGCGCTAGTTGGCCTCAACCTCAGCAATGCCTCGTTTCTCGTCAATTGGCTTCTTGGGCCTGAAAATGGCATCCTGCCCTGACATCCTCCTCGAAAGCGCCCTCTCCACTTTTGCTCCGAGTGCGATCTTGCTGACTTCCTCGGTCTTGTTGCTGCTCATGACAAATCGTTGCTTGTCAAGACGCGCATCGTTCATCTTATCGAGGACGTTGGCGAAAGACTTGATCTCGGCCGTCTTAGGGTCGGTAGAAGAGAGCGTCAAAGAGCTGGACGCGGCGTTCGGATCGGCACGACCGTAAATCAAACGCCCTTTTTCCGGGATAGTCTGCGGCATGAGGAATGTTTGTTCGCTGAAGCGTGAATTGTACTGCTGCGTGGCGCTGGAGGAACGGTTGGAGTTGGTGTCGGTGGGCGCAAGAGATGGCTGGAGTGACGGTGCACCAGAGTAGGTGCTGAAGCGAGCGTCGTTGCGAGCCTGCACAGCCATAGTTAATATCGAGAGGCGGTCAGCGTGACATAGGACAATGCGTGCGGGATACCATGATGGTCGCTTGAGGAGGTCGCAGCAAGGACTTGTTCGTCGGCGCACAAAGGAATGGCCTACGCAAGTAAGGTAAGCTCAACCATCGCACGTGGAAGCCACACCACGCTTGCGGCAATTCGTACCTTACGAAGACGGGTCGCTTTTTGCAAACGAGAGCTGTGGCCAAAGGATCGCAGCAGCGGACGGTGTGTCGGACGGTGCTGGCAGCAGAGAACAGCAGAATAGAGCAGACAAGTACTGTCTGTGTTGCAGTCTAGTCTATCCCTCCGTCGAGGCACCACGTCTGAAACAGATGCGTCTAGGCGGAGCACAAATCCGAGTACCTGGGCTCGCCGAATGCGTTGATGTCGCAAAGCAGAAAGACTGACGCGAGGGGCGGAGCTCGAAGCTGTGGTGAAGTGTTTTGCTCGTCTCAGACTGCCCTTACTGAGTTTGGTTCTGATCTTCTGAGGAGCGAGCAACCGATGCATGCGGCACAAGATCGATCCTACAAGCAAGCGATCACCGAGCACGTCTGAAAGCGTGGCCGGTCTGTGGAGGTCTTGAGTTCTTGTAGACTAGCAGCAACGTATCGCACAATCACGATGCACAGGTGCCACTCCCTTGACCAGCCTCGTCTTGGAACAGTTGGACTGTGAGACAGGTAATTCCCATGCAGCTGCCGAGCCAGGGGAGACATGCCTTACCTAGCGTCGACAAATAGAATTGGGTGTTTCCCTTGCTGCCCACGTGGCAGACACGCTTGCTTCGATCCACATCCACATCTTCCGCAGCAGCATGCACACTCGAATATGGACAGCACACGAGACTGCAGACAGCCACTGAAGCCATGGCTTTCAACGGAGACGCAGCTGGCAAAGATAACGTTCGTGAAGCTCTGTGGAGCCCGGCTTCGGCTTCAGCTTCCAACCTAATCCGTCACAGCACATCACCCTCACCAACACTGATGGCTCAAGAAACTTCAGCACCAAGCTTCACGCCCAGGAGGACTCGGACGCTTATCATGCAGCTTCAGCTGTGGGATACAGACAATATGGGTCGGTCCAAACAATGCCCGAACGAGAGTAGTTGTCGTACTGGAGCTTAATTACGATGCAGATTATCGTCGCGACAGCGATACTGCTTCGCGATATTCTTGGCGCATTTAGTGGGCTGAAACGGACAGTGCTGGCCAAGCCAAGGAAGACCGGTTCATTTCTACTCTTAAGCTGGAAGATCATATTTCCATTCCTTCTGCCGCTTGCTGGGAGCACCTCCGACGAATACGATTGACCTTGCGATATCCTAATGGCATACGCTCGATTGCGGCTGGCTCAAAAGCGAGGTGGACAAATACCGGACGACCACACCTCAAGATAGATGCAGCTCTAACTGCTTCCTGACCCACTCAGCTCGGCCTTCTGGAGGCGTCACGACGCTTGGAAGGAACTCGCCGTCCTCCCCTTTCGCCCAATATTTCAAATAATCCCCACGACTCATAGGCACGACTTTGACATCTTTCCTCGCATCTTTATGGCTCGTCAATCTTCGGAGAAGTCCTTGCGATCGTTCTGCGGTGCCTTGATTTTGCTCCTGAAGATCAGCCAGCTTGATCGGAATGTGCACCAGACTGTTGTCCGTGTAACCTGGAGGTAGTAAATTGGCCCCAGCATTGGCAGCGCTGCCAAAGGCGCCCGCTTCTGAAAACATCATGTTTGTGTGATGATCGTGTTGGTATTGAAGCGGCCTTCCCGTTAAAGTCGTTCGGGTCTCATATGGGTCACTGGATGCGGTAGACTGCACATCACGATGATTATTGCCTGTGGACATTGAAATAGTTGCGCTGTAGTTGGACGGCCAGTGGAAGGTCGACGAGCTGCCCGAGGGACTGAAGCTTGAGTGATGTACAGGCGTGTGAAGAAGCTGGATGTTCACTTCGTGGGCCGGTTGCGGTCGACGCTGTATGGTTTGGTGGAGGCTGAGCAGCTCATGACCTGCGACTTGACCACCACTCTTCCAGAATGGCGTAAGTGACTATCCAGCTACATGTACTTCGTCCACGCTTGCTGTTGCACTTTCAGAACCTTACGATAATGTGAGAAGATTGCGTCCCATACTAACACCCAGAAATCTACAATATCACGTCTGCTGACCAGGCAAGGCTTGACAGTATTCAATGCATTGGGTAGCTCTCATCCACAAAGGGTACTTGCTACAGGAAAATAAGTGCGTCTATGATGCGAGCCTCCGAGGCGTTGCAGACTGTGTAATGTGTTGGGCCGCTCCTCAGTATAGCATAGAGATGCTTCCAGGTACGAGGGCTCGGTGGTTGCTATGTGAGCTCTGCCGTGAGCAGCGGAGCTTGTTTGGAATGCAGCTGATCTGTCGATGCTCTTCATCAATGTACCTCGTCAACGCACTTGCTGTTTTGCTCCAGCCTAGTCACCATCGACGAACCGCCAGAGTGCCTACACTTTGATTATCGTATCAAAGAAGGCGGCTCCGGATGACCTCAGCTATCTTTGCCCTGTCTCCACATCGTTCCTAGCGACCGAAACCCCGCCACTACCGTTCACACCTTACATCTATTCACAGAGACAGCGAAGAGACATCATCCGCAAGAACAGCACGGTCACCACCAATACCTGATCCTCCTGCAATCCTGTTACGCCACAGGTACCTCATCGTTGCATGGCGCACTTGACAGACCTCTGTGTGAAGGTGCGACTCTGATAACGAACGACGAAGCCGAGGACTGCATCAGGCCGAGCCGCATCAGTATCGCGAAAGAGTAGCAAGTGTAGTGGCAACAGAGGCAGAGCCTTTACGCAGTATCTTTGTTATAGTCGTCATATCTGTATGACGCCTCTGTCATAACCTGAGAAAGAAGCGGTGACGCTTTGGCGAGGCGATGAGTTCTAGTACGAACCCTGAGCCATCGGCAATACTCAAGGGCAAGAAGGGTGCGAACGTAACCCCGGCGCGGGCGATACAATCCGTTTTCACACCTTCTTCCTGAGAACGGAGAGGGAGATAGAACAGAAATCTCAGAGAGGACGTAGGACGTCACAGAGCTCTGGCGAACAAGCGATGGCGGAAGATAGCAGATTTGGAGTTGAGAGCCTGGAAGATACAATTGCCTCTACTTTCAATTCGGACGCGGCTCTGTCGAGGACATCCAGCAATAGTAGCAGTCACGCCGTCGATACTCAGCTGGACGTAGGCAAGAAACGCAAAAATGGAAGGCGTGTACACCCAAGCATAATTGCAACTGGACAGCGAATCATCTCGTCAGATCGAGGTGCGTCCCTCGCTTCACCGCTGCAAGCAGCCTCACCACCGCGAGAACAATCCGCGCGGAGAGCATCAGGTACTTCGCTGGCCAATATGAGCCAGCCTTTGACGCCGCTAAGGCTCAGCCCTCGGCCAGAATCTACTATACCAAGTGAGACTCGTTCTGGCTCGCCAAAGTCTTTGAGACTCAGCGACGAAGAGAGCAGCATAGCAGATGAAGGTCATTCTCAAGCCGTCCTCTCCTCGAGTGGTGACGACGAAGAGCACAATCTGCATGCACAAAAGATGCCCCAGCTGGTCATGCCGAGCCTCGCTATGCCCATAAGAAGGCCATTTACGGAGCTCGGTCGCAGAATGGGCAGGGCGAGGCTACTTGTCGTAGGCCCAAAGCAAGTGGGAAAGTCATCTCTCATCCAGAGTCTTTTTCGAACATGTGAACACATCGTACACATCGATCAGGTCTCACCGAGCATACCTAGTCAGTCCTCATTCGCTACCGAGAGCTCCCACTATGTTCCGACTACAGCGTTTACCAAGATTCAAGCTTCAACGAGGCCGTACCCGACATGGTGGACAGATTTTGAAAGCAGACGCATGCTGATCCGAAGAGCCAGTGTTGGCGATGGCGTCCTTGACCGAAATTTGACCTTCATAGATACACCTGGCATCGAAAACGACTCGCAAGTACAATCGATACGAAACCAGGTCACGGCCTTACTTGATCGAACATTACGAATGGAAGGCATGAGCGATGCCGAACTCGTGAATCTGCTGAGTGGTGATGGAGGTGTGCAGATCGACGCGGCTATCTATGTCTTTGCTCCCGACTTGGTTCAACAGTCCATTTCATCGCCTTCAGGGTTGACTGCTGCACATCAGGAACTTTTACAATTCCTCGCGAAAACGACAAATCTTATACCGGTGGTCGGCCGGGCTGATGCGGTTTCTCCAGAAGCGCTACATGCTCGAAAGATCCAGCTTCGCGACGAGCTCGAGACGCTGGATATCGAAACATACGCTCTCAACGATTCTAGCGGCAACAATCTTGTGGGACCCCTCGCGATATCCTCAGCTTCGGAGGATGATGAAGATGAGGTCGATGCCAGCGTTCTAATGTCTTCGCAATATATGAAACCCCTTGTCTCAAGCAATCTTGCACAATTAGCAGACGCATTGTTGTTTCCGGAGAATATTGCCAGAATGCGACACGTATCAGCAACCAAATTTTTGCTGTGGAGACAACGAAATCTTGGTCAGCACATCGATCTAGAAAACCAGGCTGCTTTACAATCTCCATCATTTGGCCCCCATAGTCGAGCTGCAAGCACTGGAAGCCTGCTGGAGGGAACAAGCAAGGTGCTCGTACCACATTCGGCTTCCAGCTACTACCGCTCGGCTTCACCAGCACTCTCAGAAATGTCAGCAATGTCTCATCATGAGCACAATACTTCGTCTCTCGCTTTGGCCAAGTACAACGAGCAAGCGAAGAATACTGTGCCTTTCCGTCAAATTCGTTTAGCGAAATGGGCTCAAGACCTTCAACGCAGCCTCGACAACGAACGTCGGAAGTATCATGACTTTTACTCTAGTCAGCAGGCAGATTGGGCAGCTGGGGATCAAGAAAAGAACCAACAGGCGCTAGTAGCAGTGAAAAGTCCTGGGCAAGGTCGTCTGGGTGGCGATCTTGGAGTTATCGATCCTCGAGATCCCCTCGGCGTGCTAGCGTTCGGACAGGCATGTGGCCGTCAGGGCTTTGTGGTTCTTCAATTTGCAGCCAGCTGCGGGTTGCTTGGTGCTATGTTCTACTGGGCTGCAAAGAATTGGCACGATATCCAACATTTCCTCGGACTGAGCACGCCGTCGCAGGCCGTGATGTCTGCAATACCGCCTCCAGTTCAAACAGAGCCACGACCCATTCTGAGCGGCTGGTTCGATGATTCGAAAGTTCGAGGCTTCTTTGGTTGGAGCAATTAGTGTCAGTCTTGAAATGCGTGACCAGGACAACATCATCCGTTCGCGAGCTGTTGATGCATTATTGAGATACCACAACGCATGTATGCATTACCCAAAGATCTTGTCTAAATCGCGAGTCATTTCATTCTCTTCACAGGCCGTTTGGTAGCGAGCTTCGTGTTCGGGAAATGTCCACTACATCCCACGGCGCAGACAAAAGTTGCACGCATTATGCGGTTTTCCATGGCGAGCATTTATTTGGGGGCGTTGTAACCCTTTCGGGCGATCGGTGAACAAATGCCGCTCTACGAACACACTGGTGGACCATCGTACTTTGATGACGATGAGCGCTACGGTGCAGTCGATTGGCGACAGCCACGTTGATAAGCGTGTCAAGAACCTCAGGGGTAAGAAGAACGGCGTCATCACGCAATTAGAAGCTGAGGATTGCTCCTCTTCTTGGCCGTGGTGTACAGTCGCTTGATAAGCTGACCACATTTGATCTGTTGTCGAGATTCCTGGGTGCTGCTGTGAAGATGTCAAATCCTTCGGTGCACCGTTGCATGTCAAGAGGATCGAATCCTGCAGCCCGTGTACATAGATTATCACTCGACGCGACCGTTCTCGTGGACCGTGGATTGCATAGCCAGCACAGGCCGCTAAAGAGCACTCCTTGCGGCTCCAAAGAACTTTATTTCAATGCTTGGCTTCGATATCTCAACGTCCATCCAATCCTGGCTGCCTTTGCTACCACACCTTGCAGATGAGCAAGGCGACATTTCGCCGACTACTTTTTCATGATGCCAATGCTGAGACCTGGCTGTTCGCATCTAGGCGTGGCTTGGGAGCGCTCCTTCGGCACGAGCACAGGAATTGCTTCTACGAAGGTGCGAAGAAAGCAAAGTAAGGTAGGACCAGTAAGAACAAGAAGTCACGACAAGGTTTATCAACATACTTTCTCCGACGACTCGAATAATGCTGGTACACTCGAGAGTCTATCTTGAAACTTGGTTTCCAACTCTAAAGGGTTCAAACAGTACGTCAAGCTCTGGCGCTCCCGCGCACCTCGTCCGCAGCTGCAGCACGCCGCCTGTTTTTAGCTTGTTTGCATCTCGTATCGCATCCAAAAGTCCGTGTTTCCTCTGCTTGGAGCCGGCGCGCCTTTGGCATACATATGTTGGCAACGGCTGGTTCTTGCACGGCTTTTGCGATTGCCGACTCATCGTATTCTCATCATCCGGTCGCGTTCAAGATGCGCTAGATTGCAGCTTGTCACCATTTCTCTGGAATCATCCTACAAGAAACGACATGATAGAGCTAGGACCAGCTGCTTGGAAGTTGAAGACAGCAACAGGAAAGAATGGATGGATGGCAATGACTCTCCATCCTGCATTTTGGAAGGCCGTAAGTGCTTTTCTCCTGCTGTGCGTTTTAGTCCAGCAGTATGCTCTCTCAGGCACTCGAACGTCCGCGGTACAACAAGCCATCCATTCGGCACCACATATAGAAGCGCCTGAATTCACTGGTCCCATCGCCCCTTCGGAGCAGGAGCCCGATCAAAAGAACGAGTCACTCGCAAAGACTACAGCGCAAGCCGATGCATGGAGCTATTCTTGGGCTAGAGACGCTGATAACCATGGCCTCTCGGAGCAGCAATGCGACTCTGCCTTTCCAAATCTATGGAACGAGATCGAACGGTCGGAAGAGTTTTGGAAAGAGAAGAAGATTGGTGTGCAGGACATTGAGCTTTTCCCAGCCAACGATGGAGGAGTCAGAGTGCTCCTGACCAACTCACAGCTCCGTATCATCAGAACGAAAGGGCTGCATCGCGATGATTTTCGTCACCGAATCATAGCAGTCTTGCAGCAGTGTCTTCGGGCTATTACGGCCGCTGAAGCAGTTGACGAGCCGATTCCCGATATCGAGTTCACTGTTGTGGTCGATGACAAAGCTGTGCCGCATCCTGAGAAAAACGGTGCATATTTTGCTTTCGCAAGAGCGTACGCGAATCGCAGGCACGATTCACTGTGGATCACTCCGGATTTCCACTTCTTCGGAGCACCTCCGGAAGCAGGCAGCTTTCGCGAAATGCGAGAGAGGTTTCGAAAGCATGATTCACCTCTTGCGAAGAAGATCCAAAAGGTCGTCTGGAGAGGGGCTACTTGGACCAATCCAGAGGTCAGAGAACCACTACTCAATGAGACCGAGGGCCAGTCGTGGGCTGACGTTAAAGCCATGAGCTGGGAGGACCCGGCCAGTATCATGCCTATGGAAGCTTTCTGCCGTTACAAGTACGTCGTGAATACTGAAGGTAGAGCGTGGTCAGCTCGAATGACCCATCTTCTAAATTGCGACTCTTTGTTGCTTGTGCACGACGTGGAATGGATTGCACATTATTACCATCTTCTCGATACAGATACCAACTGCGTTCACGTTGCGCGCAATTTTTCGGATCTGGGAGAGAAGATACAGTACTACAATGCCCATCCGGATGAGGCTCAGAAAATAGCAGACAATGCCAGGACGATGTTCCGAGAACGATATACCACCCCGGCTGCCACAGCTTGTTATTGGAGAAAGCTTCTCAGAGCCTATGCCCGCGTCGCTTTCAAGCCCGAAACCACAACTATTAAGAAGAACAAGCACAAGCTAGCTTCGAAGGAGCAGCTAAGAGGCATCTCGTTCGAAGAGTTCATTGTACATGATAATACCAAGGACTATCCGTATGTACCCAAGAAGAAGCCAGACGAAAAGGCTCAGAAGAAGCCTGGCGCGCGATGGGTCACCTGAGGCGAGCAGGATTTTTGAATCGTCATAAAATCACAAATCACTCTCTGCCATGCCTCCACGGGTCCTTTTGCACTGTTCTGAGGGCAACAGTGCGAGACAGGCAGCGGCGCAATGAGCACTCAGCCGTCCCAAGATGAGACACATGCACTCTTGATAAGACAGTGGCACTCCAGATTGTGCTCGTCGCCGCTGCAGGCGAGCAGTGCTATTTGCAGAAGCTATCAGAAGCGGAAGCAAGAAATGACAGGGCAAGCAAGGCTGGACATACGTTGCCATGGCTTTGACTAATCCCTCAATGGTCATTGTAGGGGATGATTAAGGAGCTTTGCTGATGCACAAGCGAACGCCCGTACACTGCTCGAGAGGGGAATCGATGTGGACGACTCCGCGCCCTTGCAGATGCTGTAGTATCGTGTCGTCGCTAGGGTGAGGGACTTTGATGTTCTCTGACGAAGTGCTCTACCTTGATAGCAGGGATGAAATGGACAAGCGATTTTAGCAGTGTCTTTGGATGATGGAATACTCCTTGGCCTGCTCCGAGGGTTTATGTCATCGCAAGAGTGAATGTAAATATGTGGCACATGGTCATAGTCAGAACAGGTGCGCATGTGGAAAGCGGACCCCCTCGCCCGTGCAATGCCAAGCCGAAATCCAAGCTAGTCGAAGTTCCATCACTGTGCTCTTCAGGCCACTCCGCACCTCTGCCGTCTTCACTTCTTCACTTGCCCTTTCCTCCATTTCCGTTTGAGCATCGCGACCGAAATAGAGCTATCTTCCTCCAGCGTGATTCTTCGCCTTGTCGACCGCTGCAACCACTTCCCGCGTGCGTGTACCGGCATCGGGAGAACTTTTTCACAACACCTGACTTGACACGCACTCGACAAAGGTTACTTCGCGCATCACCGCAATAATCGCAATTGCAACTGGTCTCGTGGCATCGGATCTGCAAACTTTGCGCGCGCAGCTCGAGCCGACACGCCATCCTGGTCCATCTTTTTGTCAATCACTCACCAAGCACTTCGACCGCGTCCGCACGCACACGCTTCCTGCACCTCATCTCCGACAGCTACAGCTTCACCATGGCTTCCGAGGTCGCGGGCATGCCGAACGGCACCTACGCGCCTCACCAGGCATATGGCGGCATCGAACAGAACAACAACCACGCTTATGCGAACAACGCCCAGGCACCTCAGCAAGCACCGCCCACATCGTCCACTCCATCCAACGCCCAACAAGCACCGCAGCCAGATATTCCCAAGGATGAGGTGGGCTGGTACTTTGTCGAGCAATACTACACTACCCTGTCGCGAAGCCCCGAGAAACTCTACCTCTTCTACAACAAGCGCTCTCAGTTCGTCTCTGGACAGGAGACCGACAAGGTTGCCGTATGTGTGGGTCAGCGGGCCATCAACGACAAGATCAAGGACCTCGATTTTCAGGACTGCAAGGTCCGCGTTACCAACGTGGACTCCCAAGCCTCCGACACAAACATCGTAATCCAGGTCATCGGAGAGCTCTCAAACCGAGGCCAACCTCACCGGAAGTTCACCCAGACCTTCGTGCTCGCAACACAGACCAATGGCTACTTTGTTCTCAATGACATCTTCCGCTACCTGGTGGAGGAGGAGGACGAGCCTGAGGCTGAGACTCAGCAGCCTGCCGAAGAGGTGCAGCAGGTCTCAGGCACCGAGAGCGGCTTCCAAGAGCCAGCTCCAACAGAGGCCGAGCCAAAAACCTTGACTAGCTCTGCGGACCCTGCTGCTGTTGAGAAGGACGCACAAGAGGTTGACAAGGAGATCGAGCAGAAACTTGTGAACAATGTGCATAATGCTCAGGGTACTGCTCCAGCTGCGACAAACGGCGAGCCAGCCTCTGAAGAGCCAGCTGCTGTTGAGGAGAAGTCATCGGAATCGGCAGAAGCAGGCAAGGCACCGGCCGTGGAGGCACCGGCCGCCGCCGAAGTTGATATTGAGCCAGAAAAGCTGAAGGATCCAGAACCAACTCCCGTCACGTCCCCAGCTGCACCAGCACAGGCTCCATCCCAAGCAGCCCCAGCTCCGGCACCCAAGCCAGCTGCTCCAGCTGCACCAAAGACTTGGGCCAGCTTAGCAGCATCAGCGAATCGTGTTGCGACTCCTGCGACTCCTGCTGCTGCCACCGCGCCAGCTACACGTTCGGCTCCCAAGGCTGCCACTCCGACTGCTCCTGCCCAGCCCGCCTCGTCCACTTCGTCCGCTCCATCCGCACCTGCAGCACAGCGACAGGAGGCTCAGGGCTCAGACTCTCAGGACGAGTGGACTGCTGTCAGCAGCAGCCACAACCGCCAGCAATCTCGACAGGCCAACAATGTGTCTCAACCAGAAGAATCCGCAAACCGTGGTTACATCAAGAATGTGAGCGACAACGTGGAGCATAACAAGCTCCGTGCAGAGCTGGAGAAGTTTGGCAAGGTCGCCTATTTCGACATTGCGCGCCAGAAGGTATGTTCTCGAGTTGTCCCCTTTCCCACTCTCGTTCGCTAACCATATCTAGAACTGTGCCTTTGTCGATTTCGAGACTTCGGAGGGTTACAACAAGGCGCTGAACACACCATTCAAGATCGGCGACGACGAACTCTACGTTGAAAAGCGCCACATTCGGCCTGGTCAAACTCCGTACATCCCCCGTGGCCAGTTTCAGGGCGGTCGAGGCGGCGGTCGTGGTGGTGCCGGCCAGGGCGCTCCACGCGGCAACTATCAGGGTGGCCGTGGCAGCAGCAACGGCGCACCTCGCGGCCGGGGCGGCTTTCAATCTCAGCGAGGTGCGCGCGGAGGCGCCCAAGCATAGATGATCGACATGTTCTTCCCTACGTGTACTTGGCCTTGTGCCACTCACGAGACTCACATGATATACGAAGTCTCTCCTTCCAGCGCTGCACACGACAAATCACCCACAAAATGTACTAGTATCAGAGCGCTTTTGCCAGGACTTCTAATGTGTCATTAGCTAGGATGGGATCGCGGATCTCACACAGGGGGGAAAAAGTTGCATAGCGTGGCTTGTCATTTTGACTGGACAGAGCGTGGTGTATTCTTGGGCTTTGTCTCGCATTGGCTGGGTTGCTACCCTTTCTGATTCTCAGATAGCGGACAGGTCTGATGTATAAAGTGAAAGACTACATGGAAACTGTGCATGCTCACTGTCAGTAACACCTAAAGACCTCCGACTTGATATCATTCGCACGTGCCCATGGTGCGTGCTTGGGTTGTGCCTGTCTGTGCCTGACCCTCTGCTCCCAAATGCAAATTGCGGGGCATCCCGCTTGAACTTCTAGTTCCAGTCTTCTGTTTACTCGTGCATCAACTTTCTTGCGCGCACACACATCACGAGTCTCCTTTTCAACTGCATTCAGTGGCAGCCTTACCGAACGCACTGTGCATCGGAGAAGCCAGCCGACGACTTCAAGTGATCCAACACGCCTGGCTGATTTGAGCACGCACACCACTTCTGCGCATCACGATGGGTGAATCCAGGTGAGGCCCCAACGAGCGACGGCGCCCGTGCAAGGCATCGCTGGGCAGTCGCGCAGATGTCACTAACATGGCAATGTAGACAAGAACTGCTCGCTTGGCTGAACGGCCTGCTGCAGCTGAACCTGACCAAAGTCGAGCAGTGTGGCACTGGGTATGTTGCTTCCACGCTGCCAAAGGCGCCAGAGCCGATTGACTGACGCTCTTCCAGCGCTGCACTTGTCCAGGTGTACGACAGCATCTTCCTTGACGCTCCTCTCGGCCGCATAAAGTTCGATGCGAAAAGCGAATATGCGTATCTAGAGAATTTCAAGATATTGAGTAATCTCTTCCGCAAGCACCACATCGACCGTCCCATTCCTGTGGAGCAGCTGGTGAAGTGCAAGATGCAAGACAATCTCGAGTTCTTGCAGTGGACGAAGCGATACTGGGACCAATACTATCCTGGCGGCGACTACGATGCGGTCGGCAGACGGAAAGGAGTCGGTGGTGCCGCACCTCCTTCAATGCCATCTGCTCGGACATCGGGAGCCGCTGCTGCAGCGCGCAAACCCGCTGGTGGGCTCGGTACAGCAGCACCACGAGCCAGCAGCCGTCAAGCAGGTGGCCCTGCGACTGCAGCCCTGCAGCAGAAGAATGCCGAGTTGATGGAGACCGTTGGAGGTCTCGAGCGGGAGCGCGACTTCTATTTCAGCAAGCTTAGAGACATAGAACTGCTCATCCAGCAAGCTATGGAGGCCGATCCTTCGCTCGAGGAAGATGAGAACAGTTTGCTCAAGCAGATACAGACCATACTGTATAGCACCGAGGTGAGAGAGCACACCCTAGCTTGATGGGAGCTGATCTAACAATATGTTCTAGGAGGGCTTCGAAATCCCACAGGAGGCAGATGCTGAAGTCGCAGGCGACGAAGAGACATTCTAGAGATACCACCAACTTTTACGAACTACCAGTCGTTTTCAGGGCATTAGCGGTGCGAAATGATACCACAAGTAGAGCATGAAGGATTGAACAGGGCAGCATCTTGACAAGAATCGCGGCAAGCTTGCGCGATCATGAAGATAGCTGGCGAGTATTGCCGTAGATCTGTCACGAGATCGGAGGCATATATATGTTTCGGCGAGGCTTTGGCTTCTCCCGTCAAGGAGTAGAATGAAATGCATCATTTGGATCTGGAAGACAGCCTGAACTTCTGGATAGTGCTGAAAATGCTCATGAAAACTGTGACCTGACGACATCTTCCTGAGCTGCCACAATCTAGGCAAAACTTCACATGCCATTGCCAAGCTCCAAAGCACACTATAATCGTTCTCCGCTGCTAAGTCCAGAAATTGCAAATTCACATCTATTCTATTCATGATCTCCCTTTGCCGAAATGCTCAGTCAGCGCGATTGGTGCATCTCGCTCGTCCTTGAGCCTGGTCGCCTGCCCGTACGTTGGCGGTTGGTTGTTCCTCCGTCGTCTTTCACCGATGACAATGCTGGCGACGTACGCGAGTGCCATGATCACTGCAACCACAGCGTACGCAGCCTTGGCGCCCGTCCCAGCTCCTGCGAGTGCGAGTCCAAGACCTCCGTTGATCATACCAAGAGGGATGGCAATGCGTCCGATACTCAAATGAGCATAAGACCAGCCTGTCCGGCGTCCGTATTTCTTGAAGAGTCGGTGATGCAGCAGGCCGCTAATTGGTTGCGAGAGGAGGACGAGGAACAATATGCCGCCGATAATAGGGTGGGCGTGGATGGTGATGGAGTTGCGGAGCTGAGACATCAGATATGCTCCCATTCCGAATGCGACGATATAGATGAGATATGCAATGGCTTGCATGACAGCGTGTACCCAGATCAATCCGGTGAAGTTTGCGATGCGGATCAAGATTCCACCGATTGGAAAGAGACCCACGAAGGCAAGTGAAGCTAGAGCTCCGTGAGCACTGATGATGCGGTTGCCCATTTCGTAGTCACCACCAAAAGGCGCTCCGTTGTTCTCGAAGGTTGCAGATCCGGTGTCGCCGTTGCTTGACGAACCACTATCCTCACAGTATGGGAGATTCGAGGTGTCACGCTTGTCGTTGTTGTTCTGGTTCCAAGGAGCGTTTGTAGGCCACGAAGCTCGACCAGAGACAAAGCATGAGGCTGCCCAAGTTGGACGAGCAGTAGGCCAACTTGTAGAGAACTGTGAGGGCCAGGCTGTTGGACAGCCTGAACCTGAGGGTGAAGCAATTTCGGCAGATGTTGGTCTCGGGATGCAAGAAGATGTTGCTGTTGAACTCCCTGAGCTGGTCGCAGTACCGCTGCTGCTGGAAACGAATGGATTCACACCATATCCTCCTTTCGCACTAGCCATGTTCCATGTAAAGGGAGATGCATTGTCGTGCCTGCTTATGCTGGCAGAGAGATCGTCCGAATTCATCGAGTCGCCCGATTTGTATGCGTATATCCAGTCGCTTGAAGAGCCAGTAAAGTCCATCTTGCCTCCAGACCAGCTATTGCAATTACTACATCGCACGTTGGCAATCATCTTGCCGTTCGTGACGCCTGACCCTCCCAGTAATTCGACTTGGGCATCGGTATCGTGCTGAGGTTCCACATGCCCGGTCCCAAGGCGTGGAGATACTGTGACATTCTTCCCGTCCGCTGAGGTGTACATCACGAAGATGTTCGACCCCGACATCGATGATCCTTGACCAAGGGCCACCCAAGTGTACGTAGTCGGTGCTGAGAGCTGGAAGAAAATGTCGCCATTTCCAGAGCTCGCAGTGGATTCTGGGATGTTGAGAGAGTAGCATATGTCGCTCTCTGGGCATGTCTTCGCGATCGATTGTGCGTATGCTGTAAGCCCTGTCATTCCATTAGCGTCTATGTGCAACGCCTGCTGCTTCGAATTACTAACCAAGGCTTACAGCCAGAGTAGCAGACACCGTCTTCATTGTGTGACTGTTGACAATGACGAACAGCCAAACGGAAATGTGTGTTTGGATTCTGGACCTTGCTGTACAGTCAAGGTTGTCAAGAGCTCGTGATTCTTGGTACTGCACTGACAATCGCCAGTCGCAGTCCCAGAGCAAACCGCAAATGAGCAACGGCACACCATCATGTATATAGGAGCATGCAAATATAACGGCCCTAATCAGGGGCCCAAAGGAGGAGCTATGGCTGTAGCGTAACCTACCGCGTTCACCTCGTGTCACTTTCCCGAGAGGCGTTTCTCAAAGCAGTCGATCCTTCTCAGCTGCAAGAACAAGGCATGCAGGAATAGCCTGACGAAGTTCCATAGTCAGAGAGACGAGAATTCCGAGAGCGCAATTGTTTACGGTCAACCTGTCGTCCATGGTTGTTCGTCAAATCGTGTTCAGTGGGAAGGTCAACTGAGGAAGGAGTGGCCGGCTTGTTGGGCGAAGCAAAAACGGGCGCTCGAGCATTCGCTGCTTGTTTCTGAGGAGAGCCGGACGGCGCTACGCCAACCGTCCAACGTTGCGCGAACGAGATGCCTTGCAACCTTGTTCACTTTTGGTGCATCTAATACGCGCGTCCAATCCTATGCTTGCTGGCCTGATTCGCAGATGTGAGAGGCACTGCGGCAGTGCGGTTGAGAAGCGTAGGACTCTTCTCGACATAAATGTTCATTATCGGTATTTGGTATTGCTGCAATCTGCTCCTTTTTCTCGTAAACAGGAGGCCGGGGAATAGATGCACAGATCGACTCTCATTGCGGTCTGCAAGCTCTGATCATGTCGAGAAGATAGCAAATGTAGAACACAGATTGAACGATGGCTTGTCGTTTCGATGTGGAGCTCGAAACCGCGGGCTTCAATGCTTATAATTGGCGGGCTGGCTAAGATGCAAGGGGCAATGCAGGACAGGAGTCTAATAATACCATTCCAGCTTATTAATGTTACATGTCGAGCAGCTGCTCCGAAGCTGGAGGTGCTCCACAGATTAGAGCAGCGTGAAGCATGGTCGAACTGGTTTGAGAAAGCTCTACTCCTCGGCGGCAGTGACGATTATCGAAAAGCCTCTGGACAGCCCGCGAAAGGGTTATGATGCCCAGGTCAGTGTCAAGTTCTCAGTTGCTCGAAGCAAGCTCTTCTCGGAGGCAACTCCATGCCACGAGTCACACATTTCAACGAGCATGAGCACCACTGTAAGCACCGGCCAGATCAGCACAAGCAGCGTCAAGTACCACAGCACTTCTCAAGTCTAAGCATGTGGAGGCCGCGGCATAGGGCTTTCAACTCCTCAATAGCAGCTTGCACAGCCAATGTGATAGCCGCAGGCGAAGCAGACCAGGAATCACAATGAAAGCCGCACAGTTTGACAGTTAAAACAATTTTTGTTCAGGTACGGAGATAAGTCTCCTTGCTTCAGTATTCGGTACAACCAATCGTACTAGACGATGGCCTCCAGTTATCCGACGTCAGATTCGACTGCTGTCAGTCCATATAGCGCCTTCAAGCGGCGGTCAAAGTTGGTGTGAGAGCATTCTATGCTCCGAGAGCTGGGAACGCGCTCTCATCCTTCAGGGCGATTCCACCACGAGGAGCACCGCGGTCACCACGAGCGCCTCCTCTAAAGTCGCTGTTGCCACGGCCACGTCCTCCACGGCCACGCTCGCCGCCACGGAACTCGCCACGTCCTCCACGACCGCGACCACGGCCTCTGCCTCCACGGTCACCGGTGTCTGGTGCTTGGTAATACTGGCCGTCCAAGGCAAGGCGCTCCTTCTTGTCGCCGAGTTCCTTGGTCTTCCTAGCCTTGCCTCCGCTACCTGCGAAGTAGTTTTCCTCCTCGGGATCACGGGAGAAAGCCTTGCCTTCTGGGAACTTCTGCTTGGAGCCCTCGTTTGCCTTGCGAATGCTCACCTCGTCACCCAGAGCCATGCGCTTCTCGGCCAGCTCAGCCAAGTACGCATCGTAGCTCTTGGTCTTGTCCTCAGGTTCAGCAGCTGCCTCCTCGCCAACAGCTTCGCCATCGCCAGGTCCGTTGGAGAATGCTGGATCTTGACCGGCGGTGTCGGGAGTAAAGCCAGCGTCGTTCTTAGCTTCAGCTTGGGCAATAGCTTCGCCCGCAGTCTCATCAGCCCACTCAGCGTTGCCGTCATTACCGCCCCAGCCGTGCGCTGCCTGCTTCTCGTGCTCGCTGTACAGAGTCAGTCGATGTCCCAATGCGACCAACACCAATTCAAACATACCCAATACCAGTGTGGCTGTGGCGGTCATCGCGTGGTGCGCCGCCACGTCCACCTCGGCCACGGCCTCTGCCACGTCCACCACGATCGCCTCCGCGGTACTCACGTGGTTCTGCTACGCGGTCAGTTGGGAAATTAGCTGTGTAGAGTGAGTAGTGAATTCACCTCTCGTGCGGTCGGAATGACGGTCGCGTCGCAGACCATCGTCGCGGTTCTCGGCGCGGTTGTTCAAAGAGCCCGCTATGGAACAGTCAATGAAAGTTCCAAAGTGTTGGGCGGTAGCCGTGCACAATCGTGGTGCGTCTTCGATGCTGGCTCTCATCACTGTGCGCGCTTTCGCTTACCTTGATCGCCTCTTGCAAATGTTTGATGGCTACCACCGCGTCCACCTGCGGCTGGCCTAGGAGTGTCTCTGGCAGGACCTTCGGCGCCAGCATTGCGCTTTCCTGTGCGCTGGACAGGCTTGTCAATGACCTTGGTCGGTGGCTCTGGCTCCCGATCTGGGTCGAGCTCCGGGTCGTTGCCTGATGCAATGATTAGTTACGCGTACAAGGCGGCATTGATACTGGTCGTGGTCGTGGTTCGCATACCCAGGAGGTCGTACAAGTTCTGTAGCATTGAAGTCAGCCATCGTTTTCTCTCTCGCGCGAGGCGAACGTCACACGACCACCTGACGGGCTCAGCAGTAGTGAAACATAGGATCTCGACTGACCTTGCTTGCAATGGCGCTCATGTTTGCGGAAGTCACGAGCTGAAGCCAAACGACATGGTGTTCTCAAAGAGAGGTGATGCAAAATTCCAACTCCGCAATTTCAGGTTGTCTTGGCACGCTCCGAGCTTCGACACGACACGACACGAGACAGCATGAAACGCCAAACACCACGCTGAGACTTTGGATAAACAGCGCGAACTGGCGCATTACGATGACTGAGAATTATTTGAGTTTCTATGTCTTCTGAAGAGAACAAATATTAAAGCATAACGGCCAATGGCATTAAACCCATGCTACATTTTGCTTTTCCGCCATATTTTGACATGCACCCAATGCGTATCCTTCAAATGCTCGCCAAAGAACAGCAGGACCAAATGACCACCCAATGGCGCGCCTCTTTCACTGGCTGCAGCCTATACACCTTCGCTATGCGCGCCATGCAAATGCCATTTCATTTCCTCAGAACACATCAATCATAGCCCGCAGATACCGTCGCGGTGCTTAAAGCCCCATGGACAGAGCAAAATCGCTTTTTTTTGACACCCCAAACGCCGACCCTCCAATCAAACTAAGGTACTACCTTTGGCCGTGCTGTTGTTCGAATGAGTACGTGGTCGGATAGTGCATCGACGCGCTCAGCCCGAACGGATCTGCATCAAGCATTGGATCGTTTGGATCAACCTCATATGGACCATCATTCCCGCTGGGATGACTGGTCGGAATCATTTGCTGCGTCTGTTCGTACTGTGAATGCGGCGTCAGCTGATGCTGACCCTGCTGCATGCCTTGCGGAGGATTATAATATTCTCCAGAGGGTTGTTCTTGTGGATTCTGGTAATGTTGCGAATATTGGCCCTGTAATTGTGGAGATCGATTCGTTCCGAGATGGTCGTCATCAGGTTCGTCGAGCATGGATCGGGAGTGCTGAGTGTCGTACTCTTGGTCTGTACTCACGGAGTCAACCTAGGACGAACACAGTTCTATAGGGAAGAATAGGGGAAACTTGCCGAGCTGATCGAAATGCTTCTGAAATGGACTAGGATACGAAAAGGTTGATGCTGCTGCACTGCCACCCGCGCTGCCGGGCTGGGGAAGACCATGACTCCCCGTTGACATGCTTGACATACCACTTTGACTACCTTGATGGGTAGACGATGGAGTCGGGCGTTGCTGCGGCTGGCGTGGGCCGTGTGTAGGCTGCTGCTGAGCTTGATAGAAAGCTTGGTTAGGTTGCGGTTGCGACGAGCGCGCGAAGCTCTGGAAATGCTGTGCTTGCGGCTGAGCGAGGACAGCAGATGCGGGTGAGGTCATCCCACCTTGTTGCAATGCCGGCGATCTCGTCGACAGTTGACTTGGAGAGGAAGCATGAGACGATGGTGTCGGGTGAGCATGAGGCGATGTGGTGAACCCCATATCCGAATTCGACTGTCCAGGAGCCAGCTTAGGCAGGAAGTTCTGACCAGATCGTCGGGCTTGCTGCCTTTGCAAGGCCGTCCTTTGCAATGGTGGTTGTGGTGGCATGCTCGCCGCAGGATGCATGAAACCAGGGCCAAGCACGGGACTGCCAGTCTTCATCTGCAGTTCAGCCTGGACATCGATGCCTGAGACGGTCAGTCAGGAGAGTGAAGAAGCTGGCAGTTGGAAGACATACCTTTCTCGAGTAATATTCGCTCCAGTAGGCTGTTCTTGTATCGCAACATGAGGCATTCGTCTGCAGCAGTACGCTGACTCTGCTGCAGGCTTGACAGATTCTCTTCATTGTGCTTGATGGTTGCCTCGAGTTGCTTGATGTACTCAGTCCGTCGTTCACGAAACGCAGCCTGAGCCTGTCGGTTACGTTGCTTCCGCTCTTCCGAGGTCGCGTATATCTGACCCGGTCAGCCTTACACGGCATAGAGAATTGATAGATCGGTACGAGTCATTTATCAGATAACACTTACAGGCTTTCGACCACCTTTGCGCTTCTGGGGTTGGGCAGGTTCCTGGGGTTGTTCGGCGCCAGCGTCTTGGTCTTGATCTGGGGACGACTCGATAGAGCTCGGCGTTGCAGCTTCGGCTCCCTCTTCGACCTTAGAGGGGGCTGCCATATCGCCGTCGATGATATTGCTATCTCCCATCTGCAGGTACCCGGGAAAGGCACTGCCCAAAGCCAGTTAGAGTCCCAGGCAGGCGACGCTAAAAGATTGCACCCAGATGGACGGGCCTGGCTTGTGAACAGTGAGAGGGACAAATTGGTAATAACCTTAGCATAGACAATGATAACCTTGCGTGCCGTGGAAAAGGAAGAAAGACTGTGAGGTAAGAGTTTGGGTAAATGAAATTGATCAATGAGGAGGAGAAGGCGGTCACGCGGACCGGTAGCTGGAGGCGAGACCGGCGCAAAAGAAAGCAACCACCATAGCAGTAGAAGAGAATTTTTCTCCTCCTACTCCAGCTTGGTGACTGCGACTAAGCCGTCATCTCTTGCCTTGGCCAACGGAGAGCGGTTAGATGCATGCCGGAAAAGATCGTGAGGTTGCAAGGGCACTTCAAGCCCGCCTTTGGTTTTGCAGCACCCTGGTCGGACGCACGCATCATGGTGATTTGCTCGAAGACGTGCATTCGCGGTCGCGTCAAGCTCGTGGTGCTGCTCACGCTGCAGCGGCGAGCGACGGCGACTAACCTGCGATTAGTAGTTACTGGCAAGCGACCCAATCACGCACGCCGGCGATCTGATGCCAAGCACTCCTTCTGAGGTTTCTCCTCGGACCCGATGTCTTCTAGAAGGAGTGGATCTTGAAACAAGCTCAAACGCAATCAGGCCATCAGATACCATGCAACAACACGTCTCTATGAGATGGTTCGTACACACAATCGTTATGTCACATATGCTTCCTTCAAAGGCTTCGTATGGTATGGGCTTCGTGGCGATGCTCGGAGCTGGACCATCAAAGTTTCGTTACTGGTCAACAACTTGGTCACAAGATCTGACAATGTGAGCCTCGAACCTCGTATCACAAACCCGTGATGAGGTGCCTACTTTGCGCAGCCAGTTGACTTCTCTGCTTTGTTGCGAGACTGCTTTTCGCTCGGCCTCAGCGTTCGACGGTAATTGAGACTTGCCAGCTACTGAGTTATGTTCGCGATGCGACATCCAGATCCCATGGCCACCAGGTGCTGCAAACATCAAGGGAGTGTAAGGCCTTCAGGATGAGGCCAAGAACTGAGTGCCGACAGCACATTGGAGGCCTCTAAGGACACTCGCAAGGCTCAAGGATGCGGTCAGATGTTCTTTATAGGCTCTTCGAGCAAAGACTCAATACTTGCCAACCTTGTTGGGCTTCTTCTCTGGCAAGGCCCCGCGCGACAGTCAAATGTTACCAGACTACTTCCAATCCAGTCGACTGTGCCATTTCGAAGGTTGTGAGAAGTGGAACGTAGATGGCGGCGCCATGGAGAGCAGGCATTCACGGCATTGCCACTGCCTATACTCTAGGTGCGGTTTCCTTTTGCTGCCAGCAGCTTCTCAAAAGCTCCATCTGAGTACCTTCTTTCTTATCATGCATCTTGATCAGGGGTTGATTCAGTCGGACAGTACTCGAGATGCGATAATGCGACTATGTCAAGTCGTGCACAGCGATACGAGATCTCCAGGCCACAACCCATTCAACATGATCCTGCTCCACCACTTCCGCCGCCTGCCCCTCCGCCTGTACCTTTCACCCCTAAGGCGTCTGAGAACATCGAATATGCAGCTGTAGAGTCAATGCCTTGGTCGAACGGCTTGCCGCGGCCACTGTCCGACATTCGAGAGTTGAGCGAACCCAGCCTCATGGACAACTTCATTCGCAAACCTGGTCGACATCAGAGAAGTGCTTCCAAGGCCAGCTCGATGAAGCGCAAAGAGTCGACCAAGCGGGATGTTACAAAGCGCGAGGAGCCATTCAAGACAAGCTGTGCGGAAACGGCGCCCATGCTCAAAGTCATGCAACCGCCAAAAGACGCCTCGTCGGATTACAGTAGCACGCCTGAGCAACTAAGCTTCTTCAGCATACCTCAGTCAAGTGTGCCACGACGTTCTTCTTCATTTCAGCGGCAGGCAAGGTCACATACCAGGAAACCTTCGATCCGCAGCCAGCCATCATCAAGTCTAGCACCGCCCATCAGACAAGGATTCTCGATCCCGAATCGAGGCACCAGTCAGTCACCAGTGAAGGAAGCACGGCTCAGGCTAGATCCTGTTTCATCGGACGCGGCAAGGAGGGTCCCTTCGCGAACTCATATTCGAATTCCTCACCCAACGGAAATCTTGGAATATCCTTCATACAAACATCCTCGACTCAAGCTCGAATTGCAGGTCTCTGCTCCATTGTTTGTTGGCGGTGGGAGCGTCGAAGGCTATGTGAAGGTGACCGTTGACGACAATGAGCGTGCACGACACAGACGGTCCTTGAGCATTGGAGCTATTTCTGTGGATTTGCTTGGCTTCGAGCAAGTTGATAGCAGCCGGAGAGCTACATTCCTGGCGCTGGGTACGGAGTTGATCGACGGGGACCATCCTCCGCCCTCTGGGATGGTGCAGTCTCCGAGCCCTTTCTTTGCGGATGAAAGATTTTGGTCACTGACGCCATCATGCTCAGCACTTCCCTTCATGATCAGTCTGCCTCTTGATACTGGTCCTCCACCATTCCAATCAAAGCATGCCAGCATACGATTCATGCTCGCTGTTACTGCGCTGGTCAGGGATTCTGGAAAGCATTATCGAGTGAGAACATCTCAAGACGTGCACGTCCTGCCGACATACGACCCTGAAAAGGCTCTGACGTCCCTTTCGAGTCCGCTGACTGCATCCGATGAATTGCGTATCGCACGTGCTTCTGGTCAAGAGACTCTGAGAGTAACCGCAGGTCTGCATCGGCAAGTCTGGGTCAGCGGTAGCAGCATTTTTGTGGACGTACATGTTCTGAACCAATGTCGCAAGCCAGTCAAGAAATTGGAGCTCTCCCTTGAACGCGACATCTTATGTTACAAACACGCCGCCGCTTCGACCTTGGAGAAATCGGCGGGTCAAGCACGTATCTTTGAGAGCAATGAACGAGTTATTCTGGTCAGATCGTCTTACAAACCTGGGAGCGCGGGCTGGCATGGAGTGGAGCCTCATACAGCTGACATTCGTACCTGCGAGCTTGAACTTCCGCGTGGGCATGGGACTGTCCGCTGCGGCAAGTATTTCGAAGTACGATACTTCCTTAATGTGATCGCTGCGACGGCAAATTCAAAGGCCGTGTCTGTACAGCTGCCAATCATCTTGATACATATGAATTCGCTCGATGTTATGCCCAATTCGGTTGCTCAAGTCGCCGCAGCAATTGAGGAAAAACGTGCGCATCGGCGACTCAATCATTCTCGGTCGCGGAAACAGGAGACTGGTCACTCGCGACAACGATCGTTCTCATCACCTGCGCAAACGCTGGATCTAAGGAGGCAACCCTCATATGCACAAGGACGAGCATTCGCGGCACCACGCCAGCAGTCTCTGGACAGACAGAGGGAGCAGAGAGCCGACATGGACGAGCTTCGCGGTATTCTCGACTCCTCTCCTAGAAAGCATACGGCGCTCTATCCTCCAGCAACTGCTTGGAAGACTGCTAGTCACACAAGCCTCACCACTCTTGCATTCCCGAATCGCAGCAGTGAAACCCTGGGTATGCTGGGTGCAATGTCTTATGACGCTCCAGGATCTACCGATGTCGGTCAAGATCAACAGAGACATATTGGAGGTTTGAACAGTCGTTTGCTGCGAATCGAAAGCACAGATTCGATGCGAAGCAAGAAGCCATCATTCCCGCTAAGGTCTCGCAAAGATGACCAAAATGATCGACCACAGATTGGAAACCCTACGGCGCAAGCTCACATTGGGCCATACACTCTTGGTCTGTCGACAACGACCCGAAGAGCCAGTATGGATGCCTTGAGCGAGCGTTCTGGCATTGCAGCGAATTTCAGAGACAAACTTGACCGGAGCCGCTTCGAGTTCCAGGCTGTTCGAAAGAAGGCGAGTGGAGGGTTCAAGGAGCGCTGGCTGGAGTCACGACGAAATCGAGATGGTGAGAAAGAACGAGATGGTTGGATATGAAGAGACAGATGAAGTATGGCTTTTGGACATAGGAACGGTTGGGTATGCAAGCGAATCTACATAGCAAGATTGACATTCAATATGAAGTTCCATGATCGAGGCAGAAATGCTCCGTGGAATGCTCGCCGAACAAGCAAGGAGTGTGCGTCTTGCATATTGATATCAGACTTCAACCTTGGTCCAGTCTTTCGTCTGCTAATCCACGCACAACGAGACTCGGCACGAAACAGCGAGAAGTCCAGTCTAGACCTTCACGATGCCCTTGCTCGCGCAGGAAAGAGTTGAGGTTGTGAAACACGTCCAGCATCACTTCACGCCGTCGTCACGCTGCCATGACTTGCCTGAGGGTTCGCTTCGCAAGTCACGACCGGCCTTTGGCCATTTTCGGCGTCGGCCTGATCAGTCAATATTACTTTGTGGAGCAGGCCAGCTCTGCAAGGCCAATTGACAAACTTCTCGGACCGCTGCCGGATGCAGGCACAGCGCTGACAACAAGAACCATGCAGTATTGGACATTTCGCTTCCATTGAGAAGTGCAGCGGACAGGACTGTTCCTACTAGCACGTCGTCTCTACATGAAGCAGTAGTCCATGATCAACGCGAGTCTGTCACGGAGCGTGTCCTCAACAGACGAGAGTGATGAGCTGTAAAAATCCTGCCGGCTGCCGAAGTCAAGGTTTTCAAAGTCCGGTCTGCAAGAGCGCGAATGTGATTAGGTTACGAGACTGCCGCATCTGGTTCGAGACTTGCTGCAACGGGACCACTTCTGCTGTAGCAAGTCCGAATCGAGCCAAACAGCGGAGCTGAGTGCCTGCCATGCCGAGCTATGGCTGTGAGAGAATAGTTTTTGATGTTGTTCCCAGATCATGGAAGGACGAAAGACATTGCTAGAAGGCTGCAGTATTCTTGTCGCAGAACAGGGTTGACCAGGGTCGGAGTTCTGCTCATTTGAAAAGAGCTTCGCACGGCGCACGCGTGTGTGAAACGAATCAGCGAGCGCTTCTCAGCTCACCTGGCGCAACGTGCGCATATGCACACCTTGAAGACGGACCGCAAAAGGGAGTCACTAGTCTACCACTAGCTTCGACCGAGTTACCCGACATGGAAGAGCAGATGCAGAGGCAGCGGAGTAGTAGGAGGTAGCGTGTGCAGCACGGGAGAAGAAGTGAGAGCTGCCCGCACATCCAAGGTCGCCGTCCACCTCACTGGTCGCTGGAGGCTGTTCCGGCCGGCTGCAACCTCATCGGTGCTCTTCTTCCACTCCTCTTCTGCTGCATTCTGGCTGCTGCTTGTAGGCTGAGCTACTGCCGGCGGACGCTGCGAGCAGCTCGTCTTGTGCAGCTGCAGACGTGACAGGCGCCGGCCGCTCTGGAGGAATTGTCGCGGCGTGGCATACCGCAGCCCATTCCTGCTGCGTGAGCTTTGGCGGCGTTCGTGTCGCAGATCGCAGGTTGCAGGTGAAGGTGGAGGAGGAGGAGGAATATTAGAGTTGCACTTTGACTTCAGGCCAGTCGCTCGGCAGCCTGTTTTGCACCTCAATCCGGCACAACGCTCTCCGTCGCTCGCTCGCTCGAATCGACCTCACCTCCCTCTCCCATGCCGTCTGCCGTCTGCCGTCTACCGCAACGCTCGATAGGTCCGCGAGCCAGCGCAAGGTCCACAGCGCCGTTGCGTCCAGCGTCGCCAGCGTTGCAGTGCAATCTCATCGTCTGCTCTGCTGTGCTCTGCTGAGTCTGCTTTGCGCTGCTCCGCATTGGAACGCCGCTGCGAGGGCCGAGTTGAAGTCGCCGGCACGACTCTGGAAATCTCCTGCGCATCCCGTCACCTCACCACCACCACCAGCTCTGTCGCTGTCACTTGTCGGCCTTGGTCCGGCGTCCGCTCGTTACAGACATCGACATCTTCGAGCTTCTGCGAAGTCGTCCGCTCTTTCGCCCCCTCGTGCTGTCTCCAGAACAGCCTCGTATCGATCCCGGCTCCGGATCCGGTAGAATCGCTGGAACCATATCTCTAGATACCCGAAGCTCCGGAGAGCTTTTCAGACAGAAGGACTTCATGTGCATGTCGTACAGGAGTTATTGCAAGCAACGGTCGTTTTGAGTGTGCCAAGAGAACTCGAGGTGTCGAATGGACTTCGCCATGGCACCTCCAGTCAAGCGGCGCAAGCTGTCGAGCACATCGAGCTTGGAGATACATCGGGACAACTGCACCGAAATATCAGACACATCGTCTCGTTATACTTTCACAACATCGCCGCGTCTAGACGATGCACCGACAATACAGACATCTTTACCTCGAGTGGAGGAAGAAAGACCGCGGGAAGTGCATCCCGCGGTCGGAGGCATTGAAGACTTCAAGGTCTTACTACCGCGCCAAGGGACAGTGGCCGTAGCAGCAGATTTGAGCGTGAGCGTGTCTGTCGCGCCTACCATTGCGTACCAAGATGCCTCCACCACCATCACCTATACGCCTCCTGCCACACCTTCTTTACCCACTTTACCATCCATATCTGGGGCCACGACATTCTCGACTACTTCAACCTCAATCTCAAGCACATCAACCTCTGCTGCCACGACTAGCAATTCGACGTCTAATACAACTGCCGAAACAACGTCCTCATCAGCATCACGGATTACAAGCGCTCCACACAGCCTTACAACATCATGTAAGAATCATCTCTTCCTTTTGTCTGACGCTTTGCTAACTTTATAGCCATAGCCTTCGACACCAATAGCACAAGATCAAGTTCGAAGGCTAGCAACTCTGTATCTGCTGATACCTTTTTCATCGCTACTCTTTCTGATGGCGATATCACCACCATTACGCGTGCTCGGACAGCCTTTGTAACGACCTTCGGTGATGGTGAGATGTTCACCATTCCAGGACTGTCCAGCACTTTAAGCAGATCCGGAACCTCTAGTCCGACCACAACTTCTGATTCCGAACAGAGCACGATATCAGCAACTGCGCTCATCACCGGCTCAAATGCTGCCAGCCCTGGTGCCTATGGGACAGCTACTTCTGCGCCAAGCAGCAGTACTTCCTCCGGATCAGCTCCGAATAACAATCATAACAGCAACAGTCCACCTCCAGCAGGTACCATCGCTGGCGGTGTTGTTGGCGGATGCGCGGGCCTGGCAGTCATCGTCCTGATTGCAATGCTATTTGTCAGGTGGTATCGCAGACGGAGTCGCTCCGGTCATTTGGCTCTACCGCCGGCATCGTCAGACTCACCAGAACAAACCGGGGACTTGTCTCGAGGGCCTGGTATGGCTGAGCGTGCTGGTCTAATGCCTCTGGCGGCCGCTGTTCCTGCAATGTTTCGTCACCATAACCGGAGCACAGAACCGTCAGAGTCATCAGAGCGAGGTTTTACAAGGATATCAGGCCGCAAACTACCATCAGCGTGGAGCGAGGGCATGAGCAGTCCGCCACCTGAAATGCCATTGAATGCCGCAGCAACCAACACGGCCGGTGCCAGCGCGTCCTACTACCGAGACAGTCAAGGACAGTATGGAGGGGATGGCACAGGATTTCCTCCCTCCTCACCAACAGCATCGCCCACTTCCCCGGCCAGCAGTCATGGTCCACTTAGGAGCAGCACGCACGAGATGATGATAATGCCGGGAGCTCAACGTCAGGCTCAACTGCATTCAGGAGGACCATATGGCTTTACAGCAGGACCATCAGGATTCCAACGTAGTGACACGCCGTCCAGCCTGGACCCAAGTCGTAACAGTCGCTTCACCGAGGAGATGTGACTAGAGCGATTTGTGTCATTGTACGCTGAAACGAAACATGCCGCTGACGACCTCGGTCTTTCTGGCTACGGCCATTGGACCGAAGCATATTGATATCACCGAACCACGCATATACCCGCCGAAGGCCATGTGTTTTTGCATTTGAAGCGTTTAAGCGCGCCGTATTATGACATTACGGCTTGCGCTTGACAAGTTGCTGGCATTTGGAACATTTGGATCTCATGGAGGTACGCCTTCGTGCGGGAGGAAGAGAGAATCTGTAATGTGTTGTATAGTTTGTTCAAATCTGGTGTCCTTGCAGGACGCAAGACTCGTTCTTCTAGCCGCCCTCGTGTCAATCGTCTATTCCAAGGCTAGAATCATACGTGACTTGAATTGCCGAAGCAAGCTTCACATATATTCACACTGAGCATAAGCAGACGTTCGCGCTCACTGTAGTAATGTCCTGCCTCGAGAATCAGGCGATCGTAGAGCCTGGAGGACACGAGTCGGACATTGAGGCCACTACCATGACTGACTTTGGCTCTTCTACCTTTTGATCGGAGTGGAACAGAACGATGTAATCCACGAGGGCATACAAGCTGTAGTGAGGACCAGATCTCTTCCTGCTGGCGAATCGATTCTCGTGTGAGGCCTGCTCCACCACTTCTCTGTGAAACGCCAGTGCTGTGCAGAAAATGCTTCTTCTCAACTCGTGCCTCATCAGTCGCTCTCACTTCCAGGGCCATTCGGTTCATCCTCGTCATCTTCAACCACTGCGTCATCACCTGCCATGAGCATAAGTTCAGCTTTCTGTAAGACGCTTCGCAGCTCGGTGTTGCGGGGATCAACAAGATCGATAGGTCTCAGCTTGGCCTTGTTCCGTATCCTGTATCGAAGAGAGTCAGCTTTCGGATATGTACTCAGCGCCAGTTCTCACGACTCACCGAGGATCACAACCAGCATCAACCAGAATATCCACAACTGCCTTGCCGTGCTCCCATTCGTTCTGTGACAGATTATTGGTGTACCGCACAGCTTTGTGCAGACATGTGTCCCCATCTCGCTTCTCTTGGCCGTCGATCTCGACTCCCTCTTGATCCAGGATCATGTCTAGCACTTCGTATGAGCCATACTGTGCTGCGACGTGTAATGCGCTGGAGCCTAGCGCGTCGGTGGTTGAGTTAAGGAAGTTTGCGATTGCCGTGGCCTTTGAGTTGAACGGACTGCCTGCGAAGACTTCTGAGAGTAATGTGGTATTATTACGGCGACATGACTCCAAGAGAAGTTCTTTGGGAGAAGCTCCTTCGTCGTCTGCCATGGCTTGTGAGAACAAACGTCGGAGTTCAAGCTTATGGATGTCTTGTGGCTTTGACTAGCGGAGTCGCTGGCTGTTTTGGAACTTTCAAAGGGGAATGTCAGTGAGACGTCGCTTTTGCAATGTTTGGAAAGACCACGTTCAGTGTTTGCAGGAAGAGATGAGACAAATCTCCAGTCCGAGCCCTGCTTCTAGAGACGGGATGTGCACGGTGTTGTGAGACCGCGCACCTTCTCCAGAACCTAAAACCAACCGTCATCAAATTTCACATGAACTTTTCATTTGCGCACTTCGCTTGACTTTTCTTCACATGCTGCTTCGTAAATATCTCCACCTCCTCGCGAAAGCCGCACTCCAGAGCGAGTCGTTTTAAGCGCTAACAGAAAAGCACAATACATCCTAGTCATGCTGCTCTGTAAGTCATGCAAGTCAAGATGATTGACTATTACTGACTCCCAATTCAGTCTGCCCATCATGCAGCAACATGCTCATCATCAGTCAAGTACCAGCCGCCCACTGCGCTCCAGGTGATGAGCAGAACATGGGCAAAAACCGCTTCGAATGTCGTACCTGCCCCTATCAGATGGTCCTCGATCGTCGTTACTACGAGCGCAAGAACATGAACCTCAAAGCGGTCGATGATATCCTCGGAGGCGCGGACAGTTGGAAGAATGTCGATAAGACTGAAGGTATGCAGGCTTGTCAACAGATCCAGAAAAGCGTCTACTTTACTGACTCTTGCTTCCAGCCAAATGCCCTAACGAACAATGCGAAAGCCGTGAGGCATATTTCAGACAAGTCCAGATTCGAAGTGCAGATGAGCCTATGACTAGGTTCTACAGGTGCACAGAGTGCACTCGGGAATGGCGTGAGAACTAGAGAAAACGCGCAATCTTCAAAGTGGAATAACAGGTCAGCTTCATTCATGATACCCACGTTTTGCAAAGTCACGGGCGAAATGGCGTTCAAAGTCTCTGTTTCTATGGCTATATAGCACAAAAGAGACAATTTTTGTTAAGGATTATGATGATGCTGCGGCGCAAGTTCAGTGCCCGCACTCGACTCGCCGAAATGTGCATACAATGCTAGGGTATTTCCATCTCCAATTTGTCTTCTCTTCGTACCTGCAAAGCTTTTAAGCAAGCTCCATGATTAACCTACAATCCGCCCTCGGAACCATCTATTCCACATTTCTGGTCGGCCGCCGAGGACCGCCCTTGACAGATCTCATTCGATTGAGAAAACCGCTCACGCCACCCTTCTCCTGACGATCTTCCTCTCCACTGCTCCCTCTGCCACGACTTGGCACACGGGCATCAGAAGTCAAGCTCCTCGAAAGGGCTGGAGCTTTCGGGCTGCTGGTAGCGCGAGGTCTGCCCAGTGAAGGCCGCTCTTGCTCGGCGATTTTGATCTGAGCGCCTTTCTTGTCGAATGCAGCTTCGTAGTCATTGTCAAACACGTTGACTTCGTTCTCCTTGTTGTACCTTGCTTGAACTGGGCCTCCAGCGCTTGTTGCCTTGAGCTGCTGGACCTCTGGGCTGTAAGCGCCATTTGGCTGTGCAGGAATTTGATATCGCGCATCTGGACTTCGAATGTCACCAGGCCTGTCTCGCCGGGATGCAGACATGCCACGGAATCTCTGCGCAAGCGATTTCTTGCGCGACAAGCCTCCGCCCCCGCCCCCGCCGTTCAGCTCAGGATCCTCGGAATCTCGCCGCTGCAGTGCGCTTTTACTAGCAGGCGCACCTTCCAAGAAGGTGGATGTTCCCAATCCGTAGGTCTCAGTTCCATGTACAGGCTCTGTGCGTTGCAGTGGGTCTATCACTATGGTAGCCGGCTTCCGCGTCACTGCATACTCCGAGAAGCTCTCTTCGCCACGGCCATGAAATCTATCAAGATCAAGGCGAGAACGCAGTGGCCCAGCACCACCGAGCTGCATATTTGCAGAATCTGCCGGAAAAGCCTGCATTGGTGCTTTGCGGTCTTTCTTGGCGTTGCGGTGCGGGTTACAGGCATCAAATGGTCCGTCGTGGTGGAAAAGTCCTTGGCCGTAAATGCCCGTGACGTCCAACTTGTCGATAATGTCGAGTCCCTGTGGCTTCCGTGGCTTCTTCTCGCCCCTCCTGATCTTCTCCTTTTCTTGCTTGTGCCGCTCCTCACGTTCCTTGCGCCTCTCTCGCCGCCGTTGCTCCTCAGATTCTGTGCGTTGCCGGTTGTCAAAACCATCGCGGTCCATACGTGGCCGACGTTCCTTCTCCATGACGGACGACTCGGATGCTCGCCGTGGTCGAGGGCGACTGAAACCGTTCTTTTCCGGGCTTGTGGGACCTCGCGGCGGTCGTGGTGGTCTGTCGCCAGAAGGCCGCTCTGGAGCGCGATAAGATGGCGGAGGTCCAACTGGTCGTGGTGGAGCTCCGTTGGTTGGAGGGCGAACAATGTCTGCTTGCATAGTTAGTCCTCACGTGTCGTTCAACTATAATAGGATGGTCGACTTACAAGCTCCAGCACCGCTCACGCCGTTCTGGCCGTTAGACATTGGCTTGTCGAGGAGAGAAAGCTCGTTCTGCAAACGGGGAAAGTTAGCAAACATTTCGCAGAAGTCATGGAAGCGCTCCATGGTGTGTTTCGTGTCATGTCACAAGCCATGAAGCGGTAAGTGCAGCTGGGCGTTTGTAGCAAGTTGGAATAGAATTTGCCAGGATCGGTGACACAAGCGTACGAATGGAGCAGGGGAAGTTGCAGGGCAAGGCAGCAAATGCGACGCGGGGAGACTTACGAAAATGTCTTCAGGCAGAGCTGCTGCGTTCGCTCTGGCCTTTGAGTTGGGCTGCGAAAGCTCGCTGTCGTCGAGGAAAGGGTTTGTCGACATTGGTCGCGTGGGGCGTTGCACTGCAAGCGGTGGCGTGCCGGCAGCGGTGTGATATACGGGCGTCGAGGGCGATGGGTTGGGCGAGGCTGCGCGGTTGCGAAATGGATTGTTTGATGAGAGGTTCAGCGACAAGCCCACGGGTGCGGGTGAAGGCTGGCGGTCTAGCACGCGCGGCGTTTGTCAGTACGTGTAATTGTGAGAATGAACAATTCGTGGGTGGCCGGGATTGGTGATGGTGACGAGGCGAAGCGAGGTGTGTTGATCGTCGCGCTGGAACGACGAGCTGCAGCTTGAAACAGGAGAGAACAGCGGGTCTTTGAACATACCAGGCGCCGTTGCACCGGCGAAGAGAGCCATGTCGAATGCTGGACGCTAGGCGATGCAGATGCTGCTAGTATTGCTGCAGCGCAAAAAGTGTGTCGAATACCAAATGTCTCCCCGGCGCTCAGCGCAGTCACGCTGGCGGCGCAATCGCAATCTCGTGCGGTGTTGTGTGTGTGTGCGGCGAGGTGCTGGGCGGTCCGCGGTTTTGTGAAAGACAAGCCGATGCTTCTCTCGCTTCGATGGAATGCAACTCCTCAATTCGTGCTACCTTGGTTAAAGTGATTAACCCTGCTGTGTTTGCCAATGCCTGCGATTTCTGCCGAGGAGCGATGTCGCTGTCGCTGTCGCTGTCGCTGTCGCTGTCGCTGTCTCTGTCGCTGCTGTTGCTGTCGTCGGTAATGCTTCTTGGTGTGCTTCTGGTCAGTGGTCGTGGCAGAGGAGGGATAGAAGTGGTCGCCGCCAGGAGGACGGCGACGGAGAGCCAGTGATATGCGGAGTAACAGTGAGTTCGAGCCTTCCCCCTGTCTAGGAGGAGGAATAGTGTGAACCCTGCTTGGGCAGCCTCGGGAAGTTATTATTGTGCTGTCAACCTCTCCAGTATCCCATGCTCACGTTTCAATGCCTAACCTACAACCAAATAATGTTCTAAACCATTTCCCCCTCCTTGGCTCCCATCACGCCCCGTCGAAGCATCCGAACACTCACTCACACCACTGGGACATGTGCTGCAGTCTGCTGACCTTGTTGAACCGCTGGCTCCCGTGCAGAGGCGCGTGAGAGGCTGAAGCTAATTCCCAGGGACGGTGCTAGTGCGGCTTCTCCGCTTGCCTGCCGAGCGCCTTTCTTCACAAGCACTCTGGTTCTGGCCGTGTCCGTCACATTCGAGAAGCTCCATCGAGCTCCGCCGAGTCTCAGCCATTGCCAAACAATCGCATGTGCTACGATGACTCAGTCGGAACAGGAGAATGGAAGTGCCAGTGCTGCTGCTGGCCGGATCCAGTACGGCGGTCACGACAGATTCACCCTCGAGCTCGAAGTAGGTATTGGCGATCTCAATCCGCCGCTCCATCTAGCTTTTGTCGCCAGCATCGGTCTTTACATGGTCTGATCACTGCACACTTCATACACCGCCTTGCTAGTCCTTTACAAGTTGCGTAAAAAGATTAATGGAAAGGACTAACGAAGGCAACAGTTTGTGCAAATGTTATCCAATCCCCACTACCTACAGCATTTAGCAGCCCAAAAATTGCTCGACAACGAGGAATTCCTAGCGTACCTTGACTATCTGCAATATTTTCGGCAACCGAACTATGTCCGCTTCCTCCAGTATGGACGTTTGATAATCATTCGAATTTCATTACTTCTGCTAATTTCTCTATAGGTACCCAGGTCCAACCTTGCGAGCTCTTGACTTGCTTAAAGAGGAACAATTTCGCAAAGACATCCTGATTCCAGAGGTTGTGGAACGAATGACCCAAGAAGGCTTTGAGGCTGCCACTTCTGGTTATTGAGGCTCAAACTGATTCCGACATTGGACCTCTATACTCTTCGTTCTGCTCCCTCGCCCGAAATCTCAGCTGTTAAAGCTGTGAAAGAAACCAGCACGCTCAAAGGAAACTCGTATGTCACTCAGGCGCAAATCAGTACTTAGCAAAATAGTTGACATCAAAGGCTGCAGTCATTCTGAAGCCTGCCATAAATAACGTTCGACCCCATGTTTAGATTTGAGTCTTGGCTCACAGAGCAAGGTAGACGCTGCAACTGGTCATCTCGCAGTGTGTTTCAAGAGACCCGATGAAACATATTGAGTGGAAAGTGTCGGGTATTCAAGCACTTGCCAGATGTGCATAGGCAGAAGGAATCGGAGGAGCCTGAACGATGAGCGCAAAGGAGAGATATGCACGTGGGCTCGGAGGAAGTGGTGGGCTCGATTTTTCGGTGAGCTACAATGAAGCAAGATACCGCATATGCAGGCGAGAGGACTTGACCAAATTCATGCTTGTCCTCAATACGACTACCGTGCTGGCAGTGCTGCTGCATTGGGACATTCTCCTTACTCTGTTGCCCAGCATCTCCAGATAGTAGTCCCGCTTCGCCTCAACGGCCACTTCCACGCTGTTTTGACAATTCAGCCTTTGCCTTTCTGAATTAACCCCGTGCCCTCTTCCAGATTCACCGTGACTCTAATTTGGTGTCGAAGTGCTTGTGAGAGATGCAAGTGCGTGCCTAGTTGCCTGGGCTCTAGACGGGTTCGGCCCCTCTCCAAAGCCTTCTGCATATCTGCCCATTCAGATGAGCGACGTTTAGCTCACTGTTAATTCCACGGTCTGCCGTAATGCCTCCAGAATTATGATCATTCCTCCACTACTGGTGCCGGCCCAACAGGCAGCACCATCTTCTCCATGAGATTCAATCTGACCTTTTCCGTAGGCATGCCCATGCCGATTGCCATGTAGTGGAGGAGTGGTGGATGGCCTTGGTATGAAGCATAGGAGTCGCGAGCAATGTTGGAGGTCCACTCGTGCTTGGTAGTGTCGGCGTGCCCAGTGCCGATGTATTTGTTCTGGAGCGACTCAAGTTGCTGCTGGGTGCGGAGCTTGTCGGCCATGGTGATACGTTCGTACTGCGGGTAAGACAATTAGGCAGGTCCTCGTGCGATGGATGTGTTCGTGGGCCGAGATGTGTGCTGTGCAGATGTAGATTCAAGATTCTCGTCTCGAGAATCTGCGGGGTGAAGTAACGCTAGCATCACGGGCCGCGCTAGCGTCAGCGCGCAACGCGTCTTCCCAGTTACAGTTGGATATCGTGCGCGACCTCTTCTACTTGAATCTGGCATATTGCTGTTCACTTTGCACTGATCGCGAGGAACGTGCTGAGACGTGCTACAATGCCTCTTGTACAGGGACGGAAACGGCGTGCTGTAAGTAGCCCGATAACAATATAAAACATTCGAGTACTCACGTGCCTCCCAGGAACCACAAGACGAGGAATCACCGGAGGGCTCCCCAGAACCTCAGACCCAACGACGTAGGACAATAGGCGACGATGTTGATCAAGATGAAAGTTTCGGTGGAGATGAGGGCGGCCAGACACAGGACGTCAGCCTCGATGAAATGGCCAAAAAGATGGTTCGTCTAGCTTTGAGCTGCGAGCTGGCACGGAGACCAATTAGGAGGCAAGAGGTTGGCGAGAAGGTCTTGGGTGCGAATAATAGAATGTTCAAAAAAGTCTTTGACCAAGCACAAATGCATCTAAATGCTGTATTTGGTATGGAAATGGTCGAGTTACCATCTCGGGAAAGGCTTACGGTGCAGCAACGACGAGGTATGCGTGCTTGACTACTCATTTTCACGGGCACGCAAGCTGACCTGTTATAGCTGCTCAGAAGAAGGACTCTCAACCCACCAAGAGCGGCATCACTTCTTGGATTTTGAGGTCGCTACTACCGTCAAATTTCCATGATCCTATTATACTCCAGCCGTCCTTTGCGCCGACTCCGAGAGATGAGGCCCAATATACTGGGATCTATACCGTCCTGGTCTCAGCTATAATGATGGCTGGCGGTCAATTGAACAACGACAAAATGGAGCGCTACCTGCAACGTCTGAAAATCGATGATCAGACTCCGGTTGTTGACTACGAGAAGAATGAAAGACTGATGAAACGTATGGAGAAGGACGGCTACATAGCAAGGGTGAAGGAGAGCTCTGGTACTGGAGAAGATGATATCTACTGGATTGTAGGTCCCAGAGGAAAAATGGAAGTAGGCGAAGACGGAGTCAGAGGGGTCACAACAACTGTGTACGCTCCCAAGACAGATGAGGAGGAGGCAGAGCTCGACAGGAAAGTCAACAGATCCCTTGGCATTGCTCAACCATCGCGAAGCGAAGTTCAGCCAGAACCCCAACAAATCGGCGAGAGCAGCAGAAGGCCGCAGAAGAGCAGAGCAAGAGGCAATGCAGCTCAGCGTGAGGCAGCAGAGGATGGAGGTGACGACGACGACTCGCAGATTGAGTACGAGGATGAAGACGAGTGATGAGGATGGCATCCACCAATGCTCATTCAAGCGCGCCAAGGTGTGCTTTGTGTAACAACACACTGATACCCCACTGCTGGATTCGAGGATCTCTTTTTGCATGCCGACATCGGTGGTGCACAGCATCGCTTCCATTCTTCAGCCTCGTATCGAAAGGCGCGGGCTAGCGCGCCATGGCCCTGCCAGTCTACTGCTGACTGACAGCTGACGCAATATTCGGGTCTCCTCCAAGAAAACTGTCGACTGAAGTCATGTATTAGACATGATTACTTCGCCTCGCATGGTTACGGCAACATACTTCGGAGTACCGAAGGCAGCTGATCGACCTTGGTATGCATCGAGGGGCTCCGGAGCTGAGAGCGCTGCCGAGACGACAAGTGCTGCACGCTGCCAACCGCGTACAAGTTGCCATCTGCATTTCGAAGCTCTTATGCAATGCTCTGCAATACTTCTGTCGTGCTCGGACGTGTTGAGTGGAGAGAACACTGTTGGTGGAAAGGATGCTATCACTGCGTTGGCGATGATTCTCCACCACGAGAACAACGAGACAGTGGCGACGATGCATGTCATCCAAAGGAAGACAAGAAAGCGCCACGGCATGAACTATTGCCAAGCCAAAAACTTTTTATATAAGAGTCAGGTCGTAGTATGTGTCCTGGAACAGCCTCGAAGTGTATCTCACAACACTACTACCACAATTGACAACAAGGATCAAGATGAAGAACTTCTACCCCATTCTTTGCTCTATTGTTTGCTTAACAGCTTGTGCTGTTGCCGAATGTAATGATCTAAACATTCCAGAGATCAACTCAAGCTGACCAATATCTAGCTTTTCCCTTCGAGCGACTTGACAAGAATGATTCCCTTCTGCTCATTCTTGACCTCCAGGTCGGCTTGTACTCGCTCGCGCGCGACTTCGATGCGACACTTTACTACAACTCGATGATTGCTCACTCCGCGTTGGGCAAGCTCTTTGATATCCCAGTGATTCTGTCCACATCAGCACAACAGGGGCCAAATGGACCATTGCCAAAAGAAATTTTGGACATGTATCCCGATGCTCCAATTGTCAAAAGAAACGGCGAGGTAGATGCTTGGGACAATGAGGAATTTCGGGCGGCAGTTAAGGCGACTGGCAAGAAGCAGATTATCGTGGGTGGAATCACGACCGACGTCTGTGAGTGGATTGGCAGTCATTTTATTGAAGTCACAAGAGCTTAGCTGACGATGACTCTCCAAGGCACAACCTTTCTCGCACTATCGCTTCGTGACGAAGGATACAGTGTCTGGGCCAATGTGGAGGCATCGGGCACTACGACTGAGTTGATCCGGGATGTTTCCAATGATCGGATGGCCAGGGCAGGCGTTCAAATCGTCTCCCTGTTCAGCATAGTCTGCGATCTGATGAGAGATGTAAGTCCAACGAAAAGTGCAAGAAATCGGCCGAGCGAAATCAGACACAGCTGTCTGGTCTTAGCTTCCATCATAGCCTTCCGTTAGAGACTTGCTAACCCTCCTCCTTTCTATTTAGTGGCGAAACACTCCTGGTGCTCCAGAGGTGATTCCATGGCTTGCAAAGTATTATCCAGTCTACGGTATACTGGCTCAGTCTCATGGAGGTGCTGTTCTAAACGGCACTATTCAACCTGGCGAAGATGTCCTGTTGGCGGACCAATAGTCACACCATGAGATGTTTCAATGGGCTCGAACAGCGGAGCCTGTGTTCAGCCCGACAATAGGTTCCTGATCGAGTTTGCCATCTTGATGAAGAGGATGATGGGTAGGGAGAATGATCACAAAAGTAGAGGGCGGTAGATAGTACATAGAAATATTGTTCGTATGAGCGTCACGTAGCTGTCAAGTCTCAAGACTGCGCCACAGAAACTCAATGCGCTCAGCCTTGGCGAGACCCAGGGACCTTGTCGACGTCGCAAGGCATCTGGATTGACAGTGACGCTCGTGCCTGGATAAATTTGGGTATGATATAACACGTATAGTTTGTTTCGAGAAAACGATGCCTTGATTCTATACAACTCTCATCTGCGACAGGGCAACGTGCGACGCAGACGCATGACCGCTCATCGCTGCCTCGAGACACTTCCGCTGCTTCGCCGGCACCTTCTCCCAACGCAGGTCGAGAGCGAGAGTGTCCACTCTGTGCGCCGAACATAATGTCTTCGCAGCCTCCTGGGACTTTCTTGCCGAATACGAAGGTGACGGTCGGCAATCATAAGGTCTACATTGAGAAATACCTTTCCGAGGGTGGATTTGCGCATGTGTACGTGGTTCGCATCCCACGGGATAATAATAAGCATGAGCTTGCCGTACTCAAGCGGGTCGCGGTGCCCGATAAAGAGCATTTGGCAAACATGAGAACAGAGGTTGAGACCATGAAGAAGCTCAAGGGTCATACCAAGATTGTCACATACTATGACAGCCATGCAAGTCAGCTCAAGGGTGGAGGCTATGAGGTCTTTCTGCTCATGGAGTACTGCAATGGAGGCGGTCTGATTGATTTCATGAACACCCGCTTGCAGCATCGATTGACAGAGCCGGAAATTCTCAAGATATTTGGCGATTGTGCAGAGGGCGTGGCTACGATGCACTATCTGAAGCCTCCCCTGTTGCACCGTGACTTGAAAGTCGAGAACGTTTTGATTTCGAAATCAGCCAACGGAACTCCGATATACAAGATATGCGATTTTGGCAGCGCAGCACAACCACGACCTGCGGCAAAGACAGCAGAGGAAGGAAGGCTGATCGAAGAAGACGTTCAGAAGCATACTACAATGCAATATCGAAGCCCTGAAATGATCGACGTTTGGAGAAAGCAACCGATCAACGAAAAGGCGGACATTTGGGCACTTGGAGTGCTACTTTACAAACTATGCTACTACACCACTCCCTTCGAAGCGGTCGGGCAGATGGCTATCTTGAATGCCACTTTCAAGTATCCATCCTACCCTCCATTCTCTGATCGACTTAAGAAGCTGATAGGCTGGATGCTCAAGGAAGACCCGAGAAACAGGCCAAATATCTATCAAGTCATCAAAGAGGTGTGCAGTATGCGTGGAGCCGAGATTCCGATCAAGGACATCTACGCAAATCGAACTCATTCAGAAGCCCGGAGAAACGAGTCGCTACCATCATCAGACGCAGTGTCCACTGCTCCAGTAGGTCTACAGAAGACTGCTCCGCAAGTCCAGGCCCAGCAGATCCCGGATATAACTCCCATGCGACGAGGAAGGCTCCCAGCACCAACACAACAGGCCGCTGCTCCCGCAAAAGCAGCCCCGTCCCCAGCGAGGGGAGACCCATTCGCAGCACTGGATTCGAAAAATTACGATGTTCGGACTGGCGCTGTAGATGAGCTATCAAAACGCTTCCCATCCGTGGATGAGTTCGCTATCGCACACGATGGTGGAAAGTTTTCTTTCCCACCAACTTCACCTCCAGCTGCGTCGACCAAGACTGATGATTCAAAGACTCTGAATCAACGAGCGACTAACGCCTTGGCCGATGAGGTATTTTCGCCAAGACTTCCGAGCTCGCCGGCGCCTACTTCAAGCTCAAAGGTTTCGCGAGTTCCCACCACTTCTACGTCGGGGCGAGTTGCACAGAAGGTCGAGACTGCCCAAGGTTCCCCTGAGAAAAGCGAGTTTGTCATAACTTCGACCGGGAAGGAGCATTCTTCGCGGCCGGTCGCACAGCAAGTGCAACAATTCAATCAGATCGAACAGCCGTTACCCATCCGTCCAGGATTCAACTACAAGTCTACCGCTGTTGGATCATCTCCACCTCCAAGCTCTATAAAGAAGCTGCCCAGTGTCAGTGACAGACCGATCTGGCGAGTACCGGACTCCAGTCGCCCGTCCAGTCAGCCTCGCGCTTCAGAAGAGGCGCAAGCTGTAGCATCGTCCCTTAAGCCGAGCTTGCCGCCGACACAAAGACCTGCTCTTCTGGATGTGCATCGCTCTAAATCACAGATTGGTACTCTGGCTGTCGATCATCCTTCAAGCTCTTCTCGCCCGTCCCTTGAAGGAGGGCGCCCATCCGCCCATGAGCTTGCAGACGCGGGCATCCATAGGGCGAAATCACTTAACGCTCGTTCCAGGCCGACGAGCATGTACGTAAGCTCAAATATGGACTATCTTCGAGACCAAGAGCAGCAGCGCAAACGTCCTTCTTTGGAAATAAGAAGGCACAGCCGCCAAGCCTCGCAAAGCAGGGACCCTACGTTAGATGATGCAGCCATTGAGGACGATATGGAGTTTCTGCGAGACGGTGAAGTAAGCTCAGATCACAGGAAGATGCTCAAAGGCTCGCATCATAGGAAGAGATCAAGTCTTGGCGAGATTGGAAAGAAATTTGGCAACGCTTTCAAGAGGTTTGAGAACAACGATAGCAAACGAACGCAGGGATTCGCTACCCCGGAGACACATGATACTGGCGATGGGACGCAGATGCTTTCGCCCATTACAGGTTCCGAAGCAACGCCTAGCAGGCATTCGGACATGAATTCTGAAATCGACGAGACAGAAGATCTACCTCCTGATGTGAAACGTGAACTCGAGCGGCAGAAGCTTGCTGCTGAGGAGAAGCGGGTGGCTGCCGCGGCTGAGGAATATCGAACCAGAGTCGCGAATCAAGGGCCAGGCAATGCCATGCCCTCTCGAGCGAGTACAATACAGAAGCGTGTGCAGTCGCTTCTGGATGAGGGGAGACAGTCGCCACAACCCCGAAGGACTGCCGAAGGCTACGGCCGCTACACAGAACCATCTGACGTGGAACGGCGACCGGCTCCGCAGCAACAGCTGCCGATGTCTAGCGGCAATAGGCCACCCATAATCGCGCCAAAGCCCGCTATCAATCCGACGTCCACTGGCAACCCGTACATGAAGACCAGGCAATTACCCACTGACTCGCACTCGGTATCGACGCCGCCTCCACCTGCAGCCTCAGCTCCAGAAGCGGCACCTTTGCAGCGAGTCGTGTCGAGACCTAGTGCGCCGCCTAAGCCAACAGTGTTGAGAACTGGAACTGGTTCCCGAGCACCGGTTAAGCCCACGACGGAGCCAGTGAAGGCGGTACAGCCTGAACAAACAGGCCGCCTCGCCGCGCTGCTGGCAAAGGATTTAGAGGGTGTGCCTGATTACCCTGCTGCAAGCGGCTCTACTCAATCTCAAGCTCAGAACAATCTCATGGAGTTCTCACCAACATCGCCAGAGGATTTGGAGAGCTTCTCGAAAAGGTATCCAAGCCTAAATATCGAGATGGTCGAGACCGAAATTGGCGGCGAGAAAAGGACGATACGGGTGAAGGAAATATAGGTCGCTATATGTATTGATCGTGAACATATAGATGCGATGGTCCTCCGTCTTCGAATGGTGGATCTCCGTCCACGATTCCATCCACTGTGCTTGCCACTCTATCGCTACCACGACTTTCGCGTCCATCTTGTCGCATCTGTGCATACAATTGTAGCACAACCCTAGGACCCTGTTCAGACTCTTCGACATTTGCTTCGATTGGCTATGCGAGCCTATGCGCTAGCAGATGTCAGATTGTGTCCTCAGCCTACTGCTATGCTAAATCCCTGGGATCAAATTGTCGACGTCATGACAAAATGTTTCGCGTTTACAGGTCAATTGCCATTGCATCTCAGCATCTCTATTCCCAGCAACAATCGTGCTGCAAATGTTGCTAATGACAAGCAGAGTCCTAAGACCAGCTCCAATCATTGGTATCACTGGACTTGTCCTCGCAGCCTCCTTGTCATCGTCATCCGCACAACTCAACTCATCAAAGACCATGTCGACATCCAAAGACTGGCCAGTAAAACAATATACCCCACGCCACAAAACATGGCCCTACAACCCATCAGACTTCGCAAGACAAGACCCATCCAACGATGCAGGATTCTACAGTGCTCCTCGCTTCGTCACACATATCGATGATGCAGCAATCGCCACACTACGCCAATACTACGACTCAGTCCTCCCACGAAAAGGCAAAATTCTAGATCTCTGCTCATCTTGGGTCTCGCATTATCCGAGATCTGTAGAAGATGCGGCGACGAGTGGAGAATTGCAAGTTTGCGGTATGGGTATGAACAAAGCCGAACTCGATGCCAATAAAGTCTTGAATTCTGGTCGAATTCTCAAAGACCTCAACACGGATCCAAATATTTCTGGCGCACTTCAAGAAGCGAAAGTCATTGATTCTTCCTCCGAAGAGTCGAAACTAGATTCTGCAACCGTCGTCGTTAGTATCGATTATCTTGTCAAACCTGTCGAAGTCCTCTCGAGTCTTCTGGATGCTACGAAAACTGGTGGAACGGTACATCTGACGATCAGCAATCGATGTTTCCCAACAAAAGCCATTAGTCGCTGGTTGCGAGTTGATGAAGAGGAAAGATTGCAAATGGTTGGTGACTTTTTGCATTTTGCGGGGTGGCAGGGTATTGAGATTGTGGAGTTGAGTAACGGTAAAGTCGAGCAATCTTCGCAGGAACAGGTGCCGGGCAGCTTTCAAGGATTGATGAGTTATTTGGGGATGGGGCATAGAGATCCTCTCTGGGTAGTGCGTGCCGTGAAAGGATGACCGCACGAAATGAAACTGTTCTGCTACTTCAGGAAGTTCCGGAAGTTCTGATTATAGCGCATCTTGAAGTACGTCGAACATTGTTCGAAGGATCTTCTCATCATCAGCAAGCGAATGACTGCTTTCCGCGAAAGTGTTGACACTGCTGATGCCACAACGACGATGATTTAATGGAGACTTGAAAATGGCTGGAAATCAGTTGGCCATTTGGCAATGATATCGTACAACTCTTGCTGTCTGGGGTCAGTAAGGCCCTCAGCTATTGTAAACATTACATCCAAACTCCGTGTCGCTATGCTACAAGTCTTGAGCAGCATTACTCATAAGTTCATGCTTTCATCGTCTTCAGGAAGCCATCGAGATTGAATTCTTCCTCGTACTGCTTGTCGTCCCACAGCTCGCTCAGTTCATCGAGCATGCCCTTCTTGCCTTTCTCCCGCATGTTGCCCTCGGCATCAACAGCGTTCGTTTCGTCTACTCCATTGGCCTCCTTGCCTTCGCTGACCGCTAAGTTCGGATCCGTCTCGCCTAGGTTGAATAGATCCAGTATCTGATCGGTTTCCATGGTGCCGAGTCCTGCGTTCTGCTGATTGACAACAGTAGAAGCCACATCGATCTTGAATCGCTGTAGATTGAGGATCTTCTCTTCAAGTGTGCCTCTTGTGATCAGGCGGTAGACGTTCACAACCTTCTTCTGGCCAATTCGATGTGCTCTGTCCATTGCCTGCAGGTCCTTTTGCGGGTTCCAGTCATGCTCCACGAAAATGACAGTATCCGCGCCTGTCAAATTGAGTCCAAGACCTCCGACACTTGTGGTGAGCAACAGACAATCAATTGAAGGGTCGGAGTTGAAGCGATTGACGATGTCCTGACGCTTCGATGCCTCGACCGAACCGTCAAGCCGAGCAAAAGTTGCACTTGGCAACATCTTCTTAAGGACGGTCGACTCGACCATGTCCAGCATCTCCTTCATCTGGCAGAAGATGAGAGCGCGATGCTGTGACACCGCTTGATCCGCTGTTGGAATACCACCGTTGTCCGTAGGTTCCACTCCGATGCCACAGTCGACAAGCAGATCGCGAAGCGCTGTCAGCTTTGGCGCATGCTTGGGGTCTTTGAGGTTTGAGCCATCCTTGGCAAGTAGCGCTTGAGTAGCAGCATACTGCTTGTGGCCCTCTTTCATCACCATGGCCGGCGAATTGCACAGCTTGCGCATGTACTGCAGAGCCTGGAAGATGTGCTGCTTGGCCTCCTTGTCGGCACTGCCAGCCATAGCCTGAAGACTTTTTGATTCTTTCTTGGTGAAGTCATCGAATAACCTCTTCTGCAAGTCACTAAGGTCGCAGTAGTAGTTCTGGAGAATCTTGGGAGGCAGATCATTAAGAACTTCTTCCTTCAATCGACGGAGCAAGAATGGGAGGACCTGCTTATGCAAAGACTCAATCGCCAGTGCTCCAGCCTCCTGTTCCTTAGAAGACGATTTCGCGAATCGGCTTGCGGCAATCGGCTTGGCAAAACGATCCTGGAATACCTTCTCGGTTCCAAGGAATCCCGGCATTAGGAAGTCGAATAGGGACCACAACTCCAATACGTTGTTCTGGATGGGCGTACCAGAAAGGATCAGGCGATGATTGGCCACAAGTCGCTTCACAGCAATCGTGACCTTCGCCTTTGGATTCTTGATCAAGTGACCTTCGTCCAGGACACAGTAATTCCAATTGATGGGCGCTAAAATGTCAATATCATTCCGGGAGATGTCATAGGAAGTGATGACCACGTCTGCGGTCGCTAGCTGATCGCGAACTTTGCCACGCTCTCCCGGGGGTCCTGCATACGCTACAGCGTTGAGGAATGGTGCGTACGTCCGAATCTCTTGCTTCCAGTGACCAGTCAGTGTGGGCGGACAGATGATAAGACTGGGAAGACGGCGCATGTCGGGTGCTTGGGTCTTCGCGAACTCTTCAGCTCGGAGGTGGTGATCACTGGCCACGATGCACAGAGTCTGGAGAGTCTTTCCGAGACCTAGAAACACAGTCAGCGTGGAAATCAAGAGGCTGAACACACAATACATACCCATATCGTCACAAAGGACGCCGTGAAGGTTGTAGCGATTCAGAAACGCTAGCCAGTTCACGCCGTCCTGCTGATAAGATCGTAGCTCCGCCTTGATGGCAACAGGAATCTTGAATTCATCAACTTTCTTTGGATCCAGCATTTGAGAGATGAAGTTTCTCTCCCTTTCTCGTCCTTCAAGCAGACTTTGTGGCAGGCCTTCCGGATCTGGAATTCCTGCTTCCAAAGGCACAAGCTTGACCAAAGTAGCGAAAGCAGTAGTCGCGATGAGACGAACACCCGGATCGGAATCACTCATGCGACCAAGTACGGGCACCAGCAAGAAGATAACGTAGGGTAGGATCCCATCGCCCATGACCTGGATGAGATGGTAGATGCACTCAACCGCACCTTGACGGTGGACAACCTCGTGAGCATCCTTGATCGGAGGTATGACTTGCTCAACGAGCATAGTAAAGCCCTGAACAGTTATGACGCTGCAAACGCTTGCGAAGCATTTCGCAGCAGTGTAGCGGAGTACCGCAAGCTTGCACTGTAATGCCCTGGCTACAAAAGGCAACAGGTGCAGGACCCAAGGGTGAAGAGCAGGATCAAGGGTGCCAACAAGAGCTCGCAAGGTCGACATGGCGTCGACTGTCTCCTGACCAGTAGTAGACTCGGGATCTCTGATGTTGGGCGGCAGCTGGTCGGTGAAGCACTGCTTGACGGGCCCTTCGATGAGTGCTTGTAGTACTGGCACTTTGGCGAATATCCCTGCTCCAAATGTCAGGCAAAGCTGCTCAAGAGCATCTTTAGCGCCTCGCCGTGTGATCCGCGCCGCTCTGACTTCGCGTTCGTATTTTGCAGCATCTGGCCGATCTTGAATATCTTCTTCCTTTTGCAACGAAAGTATGCCGACCTCCTTGTCCGCGTTGGGATGGAACTCTGGTGTTTCCCCAGTCTCCATGCAGCAAAACTTAACCAGGTTACCGACCACCTTCTCTACTACCTTGTGTCGTTCGTTGGCAACCAGCTGACTGATCAGAGCAGCGACAGCCGAGGCAGTTCGATGTTGCAAATCCAGGTTATCTTCCTCTTTCACGCTGTCCATCACTGCCTTAATCGTGTATTGCGGCTTCTTTGGTATTGATTTGAAGGCGATCAGCGCGGCCGCGGCAGCTGAGCGTATGCGAAGGTCTGCTTGCGATCGGGCGACTTGCGCAGCTGAGATGGCGGTCTCGGCATCCAGCTTTGCAGTGTTTAGAGCTTCAGCGGCGGTCATTCTTTGCACAGTGGACAGACCCTTCTTCAGCTTCTCATAGTCCTGGTTGATGATCTTTTCTGCATCAGTGATCGAGAAGGCGTTTTTTCCAGCTTCTGGCTCGCCTTGGCACACCACAGCAATTATGGGCAGCTTGCTGCCAGGAACGTGACCTTGTTCCTGGAACGCGTTCAGGAGTTGCTGACATTGCGCTCTAGCGATGCGCAGGTAACTGGTTAGATCGCTGCACCAGCCGGCTCTCTCCTCTTCTACCAGCGATCGAAGTTCTGTGCAAGCGTCGGCTGCCAAAGAATCTTGTTGAGAGCAGAAAGAGGCGTAGCCTTCTAACGCCATGGCTGTAAAGAGCTGTGTGGATCCATAGGGTGACTTCAAACTTGGCAGGAGTTTTGGGGCGAAGAACACCTGTCGCTGATCCGCCGGAAAGAGTGAGATCGCTTTCCCAAGAGCGCGCGTGGCAAAGATTCGGCTTCTAATCATCACGTCAGCCCCTACGAGATCGATATCGCCTTGCATGATAGCAGCGTCAATGTTGTGCGCGGTGTTCGCTGGAGGCGGCAAAGAGCTCTCTTTCTTGTCTGACTTCCGTCTCTTCTTGGATGGCTCAGACCCATTGACAGGAGACTGTCGATGAGCGCTGGCAAGAGGTGCATAAGTCTGGCCGGAAGGCTTGACGAAAAGTGTTGCATCCATGGGAATCGGGTGACGACTGATACCGATCGGATGAATCGTCAAGGACATAAGTGGGATCGCATGAGGTTCGAATTCTTGCTGGAACACATCTGGCCCCTTGGCGACCACGGCCTCTGCAAGTGCGTTCCACACATCCAAAGACAACTTGAGCACGCCATCGTTCCGCTCTACTAGCAAGTTTTGGAAAACGAGCCGCAGAGCCTTGCCATTGATCCAGCCCTTGGTGTCCTGTCCGTCGATGTTTATGAATGTCAACAAAGCACGAAGCACGGCGGATCGCACGCTTGTGATTGTGTGACGCAAGAAAGGATAGAGCCTGGGCACGAGCTCGTCGAATGACTGCAATGGATCGGCTGCTGCGTTTTGCTTCATGGCCGAGAGCACCTCCGGGAAGCTGCAGAGTTTTGCAAGTAGGTCCATGACAGAGCCGGTACTGGCGCTAAGATCATCTGACAGACTTGACAAGCACTCCCATACTACGCTTATGAGGTGACCCAACTCATCCGAGCGCACATTGACGAACTCTTTCGCGACAGGAATGAGTGTGGCAGCACTCACAGATCGCACATCGTCGTCTTGATCACCCAAGCCCTTGATAACACATTCAAGGACGCCGTCCATAAGCGATCGATCCTGGAAGAGGAGGTCTGTCCGAACAGCAACCAGATAACGCATGCCAATCATGCCACCGTGGCATGCATGCCAGATGCGACGTGAGACTTTTAAGTCTTTCTGCATCACTAGACGATACAGAATTCGATTGATCTCGTGAACGGATGAGGCTGGAAGGTATTGAAGGACTGCGCCAAGTACCTGGCCGGCTGTTTCGCGAATGGGAGCGACCGCGTTATCCGAAACATAGTCCGCAAAACGATCGAGCATGAAAACACAGCAGATTCGGCAAGCTAGATCGTCGAGCCAAGCGCGGTTGAGCTGGTCGTTTTCTTCGGCGCTCTTGTCAGCCCGTCTTCCAGCGCCGGCTCCGTGCGCTCGCACGATCTCGCGCAAACCCATCGCTGCTCCATGCCGGATTTCCCATCCAGGGTCGAATAGATCGACAGTAAGAAATTCGCAAAGACGCTCGAATGGCCACCCACTGCCTTCCTCTTCTGCTTCAGAGACGAGTGTTGACTTCTCCGGGATGGGCATGCCCTTGAACTCTGACACGACCTTTGAGTCATCATCGCCACCCTTGCGATCCAGCGAGAAGTAGTCGGAGTTGCCATTTTCATCCTTCTCGGCCTTGATTTCCTGCTTTATGTCGTCTGCAGGAGTTTGAGCAACACTGGTACTTCCACGACGTCCGCCTGCGAAATCGTACTTGAATTTCTTGTTGTCGCGCTTCAATTCTTCTTTTCTCCGTCGCTTAAGCATGTTGAGCTGGCGCTTGCTCATTCCGTCAGCTGGTGTTTGTGGCGGCGCTTCATCCGGTGATTTCATGAATGTGTCTTCGTGGCCGTTCCTGGAAGTGTCCGTGTCAAGCTTTGGAAGAGATGGAGTGCCGGCAAACGAGTTCGTCCTAATAGCGATATCTTTCTCGGTCACCAATTCGTCTTCGATGTATTCGCCTCCGAGGCCAAGACGAGCAGTCAAAGTCTTCTTTTGCGCCGCCAGACGTTCCGTTGGATTGAGACCAGCTAAACGGAAATCATATTGCTTGCCAGCACTACCCAGTAGCTCCTTTCCATTGGTCAAGATTGCTTCGACATCCAGCGTTGACAACTGCAGTTGATCCGGAGCTGAATTTGTAGAAGAATCCTCGCGTTTGATCTCGCCGTCGGAGTCAACTTTGATATCGGGCTTGACATCGTCCAAAGTCGCATTTGGGTCATATTTTTCGGCATGCTCGACTATGCCTCCAATCGCGCGAGCAGCAGCTGTCCGGGTATCCCAGGATGGTGATCGCAAATAAGGCACAACCCTGGTAAGTAAGTTGAATAATTCATCTGGATGGTTCTTCTGAACGTCTGCGAGCTGTTGCGCAGCGGTATTTCGAATGAGTTGAGTACTGCCTGTCTCCAACAGGACGACGAGGCGATCGAGGCTGCGAAGTATGATCAGCCTGGTGTTTGCATGTGCGCCAAACCTTAAGCAAAATGGACTTACCGCGAAGTGGCCATTTCTGCTGGATTTGCTCCAAACGCCCGCTAAATGCAACAACAACAACAAAACAAAGAAGGGAAGAGTCGCATCGAGATGTTATCTGGACGGCATTAATAAAAAATGTGTGGTTGTGCCGGTGTCGAGGTTGACAGGCTTGCCAAAGTCGAGTGCGGAGGCCAATCACTGATCAGTCAGTCGCGGTGCAGTCGACACATCACATCTCACGGGCGCGGTCGCCGCGTTCCTTTTAACCCATCGCGCCTGCCTCGAAATTTTGCCAAGGCGCACTAGCGGGACGGGCCACATAGTAGCGTGATTGCCTACACACTTCGAAGGAAGTCCCTTCTAGCCTCAGCCGTCCGCTGAAATCTTTAGACATGTCTTGAAAAGATTGAGCATCATCTGATGAGATGCAAAGTGTCCCGAGCTGCATGACGATACCGGCGATGAGTGTCGTGTGGAGATGGTCGCGATGCAAAGATCTGTCGTAGAGTTCGCGATTCCCTGCGCTACCCCTGCTTATTTTGAATCACTTCCCTGCTCGGTAACTCGGCGCCTCAAGCGTCCTACAGTCACTCACGAAGATCTCTTCATCCCAGCGCGATGATGTGCACTGAAGAAGAAGCCAAAGCCTCAACATTACGCTTCGCTAGTATACCGATACTCTTGCTTGCGTTTCAGCGCACCCGAAGCACGAGCTCTATCTATGAAAGAAGAGCTGCATGCGATGGGTATTTACTGTTCCCGCACATAACTCAGTCACAAGGAACTTTGGGATCTCTCTGGGAGCATGATATCGCTGTTGATGATGCGGCTCATGGTCGGCCAACGAAGATGATTTCGAAAGTCCACGTTCATCGAAGATGCGTTGCATAGCATGTACGGGATTGAAGCTTCCAACCCTGCCCAGCCTTGCGAAGCCGATATTTCGAAGAATACGCAAAGTCAGTGCTATACTGTGCCTTGAACTACAACAGTTCAAGCAATGTGCGCTGAATCTTGAGAGCACAGCAAAGCTTCTCCCAATGATGCCTGCCAACTTGGCGCACATGGATGTGATTTTGGGTTGATGATCCGAATGCGATTTGCAGGAGCGAGCTAACTTTCGGGCTTGTCTCAAGGTTGTGGTGTCCCCGAGTGAAGACAGAAATGCGATGTCAGTGAAAACAGCTTTGATCAGCTTGCGCTCATGGTCCGACGACCTTTTGTTCACTGAAAGCGTCAAGATAAACAGCTAATGGAGGTGTCTTGCAACACCCTCGTCATTTACAATAGATAACATACCTTCAGACCACTCACTGCAATAATTGAGCAGATTTGTTGACAGCTACACGGGACTTTGACAATATCTTTCATCATGCATTTCTGACTATACAAGTTCACACCTTGCGGAATGTTCCAATCTAGCTTGCCTCTCTCTTCGCGCCCTTGGCCCAATCTCTTAGTACATTCTTCCTCACCTTACCAGTACTTGTCTTGGGCAGTTCATCAATAATCTCAATCTCCTTCGGAACCATGAACCTCGAAATACTACTCTGGTTCTTCGCCCACTGGATAATATCATCACCAGAAATGGTTCCCTTCTTGCCGTCTTTCACGGTCAAGAACGCCTTTGGTCTCTCACCCCACTGCTTATCCTGAACCGCTACGCAGGCCGCCTCAAGTACGTCCGGATGCGTCACGAGCATAGACTCTAGAGCGACAGAGCTGATGTTCTCGCCTCCGGAAATGATAATGTCTTTTGCGCGATCGAGGATTTGGATTGCACCGTCTGGATGCCACACTGCGAGATCGCCAGAATGTTGCACGCCTCCCGCGAAAAGCTTCTTTGTGGCTGCAGCATCTTTGTAGTAGCCTTTGGCACAGATGTTGCCAATGAATACTATCTCACCGATCTCTTTGCCGTCTTTGGCCACATCCTCAATCACTTCGTTGGCATCCCACTTGCCAGTTTCGTCCTGGTTTGTCTTGATTACACGAGCTGGGAGGGAGGTGATGAAACCGTGTCCTTGGCGAGCCATCTGGTAGTTGAGTCAGCACGCATCGTCTTTTCGGTTGGTGATAGAATGAAGCTTACTTTAGCATATTTCTCTTTGGTCTCCAAATCCTCCCACTCTGGCAGCTGATAGCCTTTGGTAATCGGGCCATATGTTTCTGTCAGGCCGTAAACGTGCACGGGTCGGAGATTATGCTCCTCCATCTGTTGGAAGAGGTGAGCCGTTGGAGGACTTGCCGCAACGGTAACGCGGACAGGATGCTGCAGCTTCTCCGCATTGGGATCCGCAAGAAGCAAAGTATTCACTGTCGGCGCGGCATTGAAATGGCTGATTTGCTCCTCCTTGAGCAGCTTCCAGATGTATGGATAATCAATCTTGCGCAGACAGTAATGTGTACCTCGCACAGCAGTCACGGCCCAAGGAAATGTCCATCCCATTGCATGGAACATTGGAAGAGTCCAGAGGTAGTGGCATCGCTTCGCGAGAGCGTGACTGGTGTTCAAGCCGCTCTCGATCACATTACCCAGCGCCGCCAGATAAGCAGATCTGTGGGTGTATTCCACGCCCTTCGGACGCGCAGTTGTGCCGGAGGTATATGCAAGTGCGAGCATGCTATCTTCATTCGGCACCTGGGTTTCGAGCCCAGCCCAGCCATGTCCACCTGTGCGGTCGTCATGTTGCAGCCCTTCGAGAACTGCTTGATCGTATGGACCAGTATCTTCGTCCGTGTCAGTATCAACGATGAGCGGCACACTTGTGTGCTTTTGATTGAAGTCGTCGAGAAGGTGCCGGAATTCTGCGTCGACGATTATCATGTCCACATCCGCGTGATCGAAAATATACGTAATGTCGTCTTTCTTGAGCCGATAGTTGATCGCAACGTTGACTGCGGAGGCCGCACCAATTCCGTAGATCGATTCAAGAAAGGCTGGAGTATTGGTGCAGAGGATTCCAACCCTTTTGAACCCATGTTTCTTCAGATAATATGCCAATCCTCGTGCTCTATCTGCTGTAGTCTGGTAAGACCTCCTCAACATCTTGCCATTGGCAGTCCTGTGAACACAAGCGATTGCATTTGGCTCGATACTCGCAGCTCGAGGAAGAAAGAATGTGGGGCTCAGTTGATGGATGTGATGCGAATGCTGGAACTCCGGAGGAGACATGTTGCTGTTGTCTGCTGCTGTTGGACTGCTCGACGAAGGCGCGAAGTGTGCAGCAAGCGTGGACAAGCGTTTCATGGCCGTCGACATGATGGGCTAAAGCTCGATGCGCTATATACAATACGCAATATGTTTCTAGATCGACGATGTCTCTATGGTAGGACTGAGACAAGGCCGGCTGGCATTGGCAATACGATCGAGGGTGGGTTGCGGCGGGTGAGCGAGGAGGTAGTGACGGCGGCTGGAAGGTCAGTTGTAGTGCCAAGTATAGTAGCGGTAGCTGAGAGATGAAGTGGTCTGAGTGAGACAGGTTGAGGCCTGGATAATAACATAAGTCTACCTACGGGCGAGCGAGCGATTGAAGCATGCGCGCATGGGAGAACCGCGTAGGTTGCTTCTGCAAGCTCGACAAGGTTGCGGAGCTGGCTGGGCACAGGAACGGTTCCGTTGTTCTGTGGAGCCGGAAAGACGGAGGGCTCATGGATAATGATTTGTTTCATACAAAGCCCACTGTGGATGTTGCTGGTTCAGTATCCATATAGCACTTCTGCGCTTGTGCAGGACCATGCAAAGCGACCGGATTTGTAATTTGAGTGTGTGCGGCCATGATTTGCAGCCTTGGACGGTTGTGACCAGCTTCGTGTGCTCCAAACTTTGGTCTTTGTGAAGGCAAGAAAGAAGCGCCAAGAGGTCCGTGACCGCTACGAGACCATTGTGGCCGCTGTGGATAGAGGAGCCATTGCTCACGTGGCGCGGATATATCAGTAAACAAGCGCGGCCAACGGACGGACCGACCTTGTCGTTGTATCATTGCTTTCGCCTATCGTTTGAGATGCGAGATGAGTCTGCCAAGTCGGCAGAAGACGCTTCGCATTCAAGAGCTCGACGACGGTCGTGGCCAAGCGTGCGCGAGGCCGAGACAAAAGCGCCGATTTGACCATAGACGGTATGACGAAAGAACGATCCAAACGAGTCGACGGATGCAATTGCAGAACATTTCGTTGATATTGCAAAATGCGCAGTAGCTTGGTCTCCTGCTGCGAGATAGCATCTCCAGATCTTCAAGCATCAAGCAGAACCCGCTTCTCCAGCTTGTCCATTCTATCTGGTTTCTGAACGCCGTGCCCATGCCATGCTATTCATTCATAACGCTCACGCAAAGACCGTGCGAAGCGACAATGCAACATAAGATTCAAGAACTCAATGCCTTGGTCCACGTATGTGAATCAGAATTCGTTATGATGATTTCATCACGGCATCCAGCCGATTGAGCACAGCCTGAGTCTCTCTCACAAGAGCTTTCCTCTGCGATCGAGCTTCTTCATCGCCTTCAGTCTCGACGCCGTCGAGTTTGAGAAGCACCTGAGCAAGGATCGTCTCAGTGAGCCGCTTGTGCTCAAACTCCTTCTTGGCGTGATCGGTCGGCGGTGCGGCAAGGAACTTTTCACAGTCAGGTATGTAGCTCTGGAGCTTTTGATGAAGAGCATTCAGCTTGTCGAAAGGCGTGGCAGGCGAAGCTGCCGGACGTGGAGATTGCGTGCGAGAAGGTTGCTGGCTGTTTGGTACGCCAAGATTAGGTTGCCCGGGCTGAGGCGTGGATGTTCCAGATGCGCCGTCACGCTCTTCACGCTTGTTGCGACGCTTGGTCTTCTTTCCTCTGTTTCTTCTCCGTCTTGTCTCGCCATCAGCATTTCCTGACTCATTCAAGCCGTCTCCAAATTCATCATCCTCGTCGCTATCACTAGGAGACATGGGCTCAGCGATCGTGCACATGAGTTCTGCACCATCCTTCAGGCCTTCTAGCTTGGCAGCTCTCGAGTCGTCTTTGAGATTCTTGCCCTTGTATAAAAGCTTGATCCGACGTGGGTCGCCTACGCCAGTCTTTTTTGCGGCCTGATCTCGTACTTGGCCAATGTTGAGCTCCCCCTTCGCAATGCTGTATGCAGGAAAGTGGACAGCATATTCTTGCTTTTTGTTCCGTAGTATCAGGACATCGGTGTCACGTGGAGGCCCGTAGTCCTCAGTATCTCCCTGTGCATTCATGGACTCTGCCTGATGTCTGCGCAGATCGTCTGCTGTGATGTAGCTGAAATCGGCGTCGCTGACTTTTGTTGATCCTTGGGGCGGCGACCGCGTGAAAGGCGAGAACCGTCCCAGGTTGCCTAGGCGCGAGGCCCAAGACATAATGAGGAAGACGAAAGTGCTGAGGGCGAGAAAGATGGAAGTGTTCTCCAAAGCGGTCCGGCCAGAGACAAAGTCAATCAGGGCCGTGGTGACTTTGTCGAAAGCTGTGGTCGGCTCGTGCGACAGCTGTGGTGCGTTGGTCGGGGCAAAGCGCAGATAGTAATGCTCGACGGTCCTGGTCAGAGCAGCTGTGAGATTGTTCAAGTCGGCGGCGAGGGGCACGAGAGTCGACAAGTTCAAGTTGCCCTGTAGCAGCGCTTCGTAGAGCGACGCCACGGTGGGCAGGTGGAAGACAGAGCTGGTGGAGAGAGTTGGCGGTGATGGCAGTACGAGTGACGGAGTGTGCTGTATGGGTGTGTGTCTTGAGTCTGCCGCTGCGGATATCAAGGCCTGTCCTGTAACTTCAAGTTGCGATCAAGAACTTTGCTCGGTGACGCCAGCGCACTGCACTGCACTGCAGCAGCTGCAACGCGGGTGCCGCGTCAAATCTGCTTAATCAATATTTGAACCGCTGCCCGCCGGATGCTGCCGAGATGCCAAGATCGAAATCGCAGCACACGGCAAGCGCAAGCCAGCATCTCCAATTTTCGACGACGACTGCACGCCCGTCGCATACATCACCCAACGACCGACCACAACACCCTCCCGCCAAAATGTCGACATTCGAGCCGGTGGTACGTGATTCCCCTACGAAAGAGCATTGGACCAGCCCGGCATGCGCATGTGGGCAGCATATAGAGGGCAAGCGGAAGGAAAGTGAACCAATGCTGAGAATATGAACTACAGGTTGTCATTGACGGCAAGGGCCATCTCCTTGGCCGTCTGGCCTCGACCGTGGCCAAGCAGCTCCTGAACGGCCAGAAGATCGTTGTTGTCCGCTGTGAGGCCCTCAACATCTCTGGAGAGTTCTTCCGCGCCAAGCGTACGTCCGCCCCGACTCCCACCATCGACAGCACACCTTCCCGATTGCGAGCGACAGGAGAAGAATGAGTTGTGACTCGGTACTAATTATTATGCCTTACAGTGAAGTACTCCGCCTTCCTCCGCAAGCAGACTCGTTACAACCCAACCCGCGGTGGACCATGGCACTTCCGCACCCCAGCCAAGATGTTCTGGCGCACCGTTCGCGGCATGATCCCACACAAGACTGAGCGTGGCGCAAAGGCTATGGAGCGTCTGAAGGTTTTCGAGGGTATCCCACCACCATACGACCACAAGAAGCGCATGGTTGTCCCACAAGCCCTCCGTGTCCTCCGTCTCAAGCCAGGCCGCAAGTACTGCACTGTTGGCCGTCTCGGCCACGAGTTCGGCTGGAAGTACCAGGATGTCGTCGCCCGCCTCGAGGAGCGGAGAAAGGTCAAGGGCCAGGCATACTACGAGAAGAAGAGGGCCGCACGCAAGAACCTGGCCGATGCTCAGAGCAAGGTGTCAAGCGATGTGACCAAGCAGCTTGCGCAGTACGGATACTAGACGCTGAGGGAATGGTGGGCGTTTCTTGATTGAGATGATGCAAGATACCTGCTGTTTCTGGCTGTGATGCATGATCATTAGGGCTGTAGCTGGTTGGCAGCTCTGGCATCGGTTCAAGCAGTTCGGGCGTTCAGATAGCGTCAAATGTCGCAAAAGGTTGAAACGTATGCATGACACTTTACAATGAGCCCTTGGTCGGAGGAAGACCAACCTCACATTTGCTCTCATCACATTCGCCTTCAGTCTCCATTGGCAGTCTCAAGAGATCCATGCCTCCTCTCCAGTGGATTACCATCTCAAGCAGATGGAAGTGCCCCAGCAGACCGTACAAAGTTTGGCAACAACGGAAACAAAATACCAAAACTGTCCATAGTCTCGACATCAATTGAAGGGACTCGCTTTGCTTATTCATGTCTCCAGAAATCCACAAGCACGTGAGGAATAACGTACTGCAATGTTTTACAGACCAATGCACTGGTTCCATGAGCATACTCTGTCCTTGATACTTACGAGCTATGTAACTCTACGCCGGCTAGCACACTGGCAAGTTGTTCTCGGAATCCCAGAGACAACTCGCATCAACGACATCCTGCTGAATCGTGCTTGGATCATTGCGATATTCGCTCTTCTGAGGACCCACGCTTACATACTCGGGCTTCTGGTCAATCCTCTGCTGTCCAGTTGCAAGATCTGTGCCCCGGACCAGTCTCTCAAACAGAGCCAGTGCAGCCTTGGGCTTGTAAAAAGGGACTTGATGGCCACTGTCATGTATCCTGACGAACGCATAGTTGGAGGCCTGCTTCACAGCTAGAATCAAAGCATACCGAGGTCAGCAGATATCTTGTAAGCTCCCGCGAATGTCGATCTTTTGGGGTATCTCTTCAAAGTACTTACCGCCGTGGACTTGTTCTGTAATACTGGAATCCGTTCCATCTCCAATGAAAGTGCTGGTAGTGAAATTCTGATACCCAGCCGAAGAGAATCCTGGTGCGTCAATTTGTCTGGCCACTTCTTCGCCTCCAATCCAGTTGCAATTGTACTACGAGACCATGTCAGCGTGTGATCCCCTGAATCCATGGGTCTGGAAGCGAACTTACATCAGCATCACCAGCATAATGTACCACGTAAACTCCATCGGAGATCAATCTCTGGTTCCTGGCAATGATATCAAAGCCTCTCGAGTCATCGCCAGTTGTTCCGAAGGCTGTTACCACCGTACCCGCACCAAGATTGGTCACCGAATATGTGAAGTTCGTATAGGCTCCAACTGCCCTCTGGATTTCCGGCTTGTTCAGATACGCCACCCAAGATGTATAAGGGAATGGGTCTGGGGTAAGTTCGCGGATGTCATACTCATCACCTAGAAGCAATCGGTAGAGGGTCAGCAATATTTCGGACAATGCTCACTCCGAGGCACAGCAATGAGACAGCCTCTGCCATTCTGACACTGCTTACCCAGCCGCGCATATTTTGCTGGAGTCGTGCTTTGTACACAAAGATGTACTTACGTCCGGTCACTGTGTCGAACATATATTCAACTTCATCGTAGCAAAAATTGTCCGCAGCGGAGCAGATTTCGTCAGTACCTGGCCCGTAGTTGCAAGCATAGAGCTGATCGAGACATTTGCCATCACCGTAGAGTGCATTTTCCATCTGTGCTTGCATGGTCGCGTTGAAAGGGCGGAAGTCGAAACTGTTACCAGGATTGACGGTGTAATTGTAGTATGCCTGACGCTGATCAGTCACCCAGCTGACGAAGTCGCCTATCGAACTAAAGCTGCGATCTCATTCCTTGAAAAATGCAAGGACGTAAGACGAGAGGGACTTGGAGCGAATGCTCACCTCGAATTGGATGATGGGATCGAACCAACCGTTGCCGACAGATAGACCTTGCAAGTCGAAATGAGCACCTTCTTTTCTGGCGTTCTGATCAAGAATGAAATCGGCGAAAACTGGTCCATAATGTCCTCCATAGCTCTCGGTAGACAGATAAACTCCGTTCCGAGCATATTGGGAAAAGGCACCAGTGAAACCTTGCAAAGCTTTCCAGACATATGGCGCTGCTGCCAATGTGTTATTGACGGTATAGCTTACATTGCTGGATGCATAAGTGCCGCAAGTGTCCGCAGGGGCATAGTCTGGACATGTTGCGTTCGGCAGCTCCACAAGGTATCCCGTGTCCGCATCGATGTAGCCATTGACAGGAATGGAGTAGCTGAAGCCAGTGTCGGTCGGTTGATCAATATATAGGACATTGCTGACGTTGGTCCATGAGTTCTCGTTGAATTGCAAAGTGCCATTATAGCCAACCCAACAAGGCCCATTCTCTGAGAATAGTCCCACCATGGAAGGGTCACCTGGACCACCATTCAGCCATAATGTCAGAGGTGCTGTTGATGGATCTTGATTTCGGGCTTCGAAGAACCAGAAGAATAGGTGCTGGTGCTCCTCAACATCAACATAGCTGTCAAAGATTAGCCAGCGTTACAGTCGAGCAGTCTGCCGACAACGAGACTGCCTCCCTCGAGAATCACAATGTTCGTAAGAGTGCGTCTGGAGCCTCCTCTGAGCCGCAGATAGTGGCCTTCTGCAGATGCAGTATATTGGTGTATTGTCAAAGTCTGACTTACCCAAAGTAAGATCGCACACCTGATACGGTCTCACAGATTCCACTTTCTACTTCCTTGTATCGTAACTGGTATCCGTTACCCTGAACTGCGGTCAAATCTTGCGGTGCGGTGACGAATTGGGCCAATGCCGCAGGCATACATGCTACGGCTGCTATGAGCAGGATCGTGGCCTGCATGGCTGCGTAGTTTCCCATGTCAGCTTTCCTGGTGATTTCGAATGCGTGCTTTGGCTATGCAAGGGGATAGTCACAATGTGCAACAACACATCACACGTCTCATGGTCGTCTTTCACCACTTCCGCTACAGCTACAGCCCTTTCGCTACGTTCGAGGATCATCTCCGTCGAGGACAGGCTGGTACTGGCCATCATTTGTTCGCTTCTCAATAGTGCTGGGGCTAGGATGCAGGTACCAGTGGCTAGCAGCAGTCGGCTTTTAGCCTTGCAGGCTGTCATCGCATTCTCCTCTGCAAATTTTCCATGCAGCTTCTGAGGCACAGCGTCTGATGCCAGATTCGAGCTCTAGTGTCAGGGAAGTCGTCTTAGGCATTCTCGTCTTGTGTTGCGGCTGCGATGTATGAATGACATCGTCGACAGTAGCACAGCATCCACGTGTGCTTGGATATCCTAGCTTCACTGAGAGTGACTGGGATGGCCTCAAGATCCGGAAGTGCGACCGAGACGGACATCGGCTACAAGAGGAAGGTAAAGAAGTTCTGGAAGGCGGTCAGGCAAGGGTATGGAACAAGCCTGTCGCGCGGCGAGAATTGCGGGTGTCAGTCGACAAAATTTCCCGGGGATCAAGCATTGGCAGACACGAAAGTCGAAGGAAATCGATAGCCACCATTTGTTCTGAGCAAGTGAGGTCTGTAGACGGCCTTGGTCTAGTGAAGCAGACGAAGTCAATTTGGTGCTAGGGCTCACTGTTGGTGTTATTGTTTTCCTGAACCTGCTCGCCGTCGGAGTCCTGTAACGCTGTGAAATGTTCACGTCTGAAAAGGATATGCCGCTCGGAGCTTTCTAATAGCTACATCGTTGACAAGTTAGTCTCAGGTACACAGACTGCCTTGGCACGCTATTCCCCTTCGGGGGCGATGCCGAAGGCAGTCTAAGGAAGCATCTAAGGGTTCTAGTAAATAGATCTTAGCTCTATAATAAATATTATTAAAATAGCTAAAAGTAGGTATTTCTAATAAGTCTAAAGCTATCTAATAAGGCGACTAGTAAGTAGAATAGCGGAAAAATACCTCTTTATAATAAAAATTAATACTAAAGGTATAAGGAGGTATTAAGGCATCTAATAATAAAATTTAAGTAGAGAGTAGTATATTTCTATAAAAATAACGCTTTTTAGAAGCCTAGAGGGCTCTTAAATCTACTAGAAGCACGTATTCTAAGCTAGAAACTTAAGAAATTAAATAATATAAATACTAAAAGTTATATATCTTACTATACCTAGTATACTTAGAAACCGTAGAATTATTAGTAGACTACTTAGACTCTAGCTTAGTATCGCCCTTTATTCTCTATAACGCCTTACTCTTAAATAATATATTATACTAGTTTTCTAGCTCTATAGTATCGTTTCTAATTAA